>CM029387.1:14079648-14324648 GCA_017165825.1 Hepsetus odoe
AAAAATAGAGATGCAGTTAATAATATATAGGTTAAAGGTGACAGGGACGTGAATACTACCTAGGGAAGGGATTTAGGGTAACGGGGGTGAAAGGGCATTGGGCTGGTAGAGAAGTTCAGGGATGGAAGGACATAGGAATGGTCAAACTACAGGAATAGGGCCATGGAGGAATTATTGTGGGGGGAAGAGAGAAAGACAGAGAAATATCATATATATATATATATATATATATATATATATATATATATATATATATATATATGATATTCCTCTGTCTTTCTCTCTTCCCCCCACAATAATTCCTCCATGGCCCTATTCCTGTAGTTTGACCATTCCTATGTCCTTCCATCCCTGAACTTCTCTACCAGCCCAATGCCCTTTCACCCCCGTTACCCTAAATCCCTTCCCTAGGTAGTATTCACGTCCCTGTCACCTTTAACCTATATATTATTAACTGCATCTCTATTTTTCTCTGTTCTCTTCTGAGTAACGCTTTCTTTGCACGTCAAAAACACCCAAACAAGGTCATAGTCTTAGATTAGGTGTCTCCATCGGAGGCCTTGGAGCTCCCGGGGGAACAGATAAAAAGGCACACTCTGAACTGTGCAAGAGAGAGAAAGAGGATTCCACAAAGAGAGGAACACTGACCGGTCTTTTGAACATCTAAGAACTTCGTTACTTTTCTGTTAATAAACTTTGCTATAGCTTAAAACCCTCTTCGCCTCATCACTGACTCCTTGAACCTCGGTTCTCAATCAGAGAATCCAACAACAAAGACAAGAATTAACATAAAAGTGGATAGAATGTTGACTTACATCCTCTTTGCCCGTCATATCCAAACCGAGATCCCCCATTTCTTTCTCCAATGTTGTTCTTTCCACCTGCATACAACAACCATTACAAATCTAAAACCAACCTGGCATCACAGTAAGACATTATAAGCAAATAAAATTTAAGTTTGTCCATAACTGTAAATAATAAATAGCTGCTAGGATCACCAATCAGTGGGCGTTAGTTTATAAAACTCTTACTCTGCATTGAAACAACGGTATCATAGTGATAGTGAATTGAAAAGTGTGAAAAGGCATAAGCTGAATGAGGTTAATAACCAACCCAATTTATGTTTTTCCTATAATAACAAAAAGAGGCATACAGACCTTTCTGGCAGTGCGAGGTAATCTGGGGCCATGTATGTCCTTCTCTTTAGATGCCAGGATCTTCAGCTTCCTCTTCTCACGAATCTGACTCGCAAGTTTGCGAATTTCCTGCATCTCCTCATCTTCTGTTTCTTCATCAGAGTCATACTCACCTGCCTGTTCTTTCAACTCCTCCTCCTTCTCCAGATCAGCCAGTTGCTGGGGTAGGATGGAAGGGATGGATAGAGTTAATTTGCTAGCCAGTAATGCTTAGATTAGGTGGTACTGGCTAGTGCTGGTTGATTACCACAAAAATTATAATTCTAACAACTTAGATTTCAAAGAAAGGAAAATTTGTTAGGTCAGTACTGAGATCACAATTATTTAACTTGATTACTCACTGACTCTGGATTATCAGGCATTCATTTCACTTTTTAAAAACAAATTTTAAGCAATTCTAAAAAAGAATATTAAACTAAATAATTTATTATTAATAATATTTAAATGTCTTAAAAAGTTTTTTAGGCAGAAATACCAGTTTCACGAGTCAGTAATCATTCTGGGCCAATTATTAATTTTAACAAAGGTTGGCGGTTAAAATCAAAACTAAAATTCAATATAGCAGCCCTAGCACCAACACACGACAAAAATCAACCATGTATTTCACTTTTAGATTTTATATTGTTAAATGGATTTACTTGCTCACCTTCATGATATCAGGGTCGATGTAATCAGCAATGTTGTGCCCCTCCCAGACCTCAGGAATCTTATCAGTCTTCTCATCAGCATTCATCAAGTCCCAGTATTCTACATGCAGAGAAAAGAACGATCTTGGATACAGGGACCCCAAAATAACAAATCCATTTTTAAAGTTTGCTGTTGGTTACATAAAGGCTGTATGCAGTAAACTATAGGTACATACAAATAATTCCCATTCATTAAAGCAACTTAATTATTGTGGAGCTTAAGTATGTGCGTGCGATTACTCTCAAAGCCCTCTGCGTTTGTATTACTTTGTAAGTCAAGTGTGTAGTCGTCTCCAAGCTCCATCTCCAAGTCTCTCTCTAGTTTGCGTTTGGTTACATCAATATCCATTGCCTTCTTGCGAAGCACTGCCCCCTCAGGGATAAATGGCGGCCTTTCCTAAATTAACAAGAAACAATTCAAATATCTTACAGTTCCAGTGAATGGATGTTTTAAAAACAGCAAGCTACAACTACTCAACACAGCATTTTTCTCCCATTCTTAACCTACTCCCTTATAGATGCATTTATATTCCTCATACTTACTGCATATTAATGTTAGTCACATGCGTACAATACACAATACTGCCTGAGAACATCAAAATTTAATTGTTATCAGATCCTCTAAACATCACTAGTGACAGCTGATGCACTACACTGCTCTTTGGGTCACTTTCTTCAGCAAAATTAAATCAACTTCGTAATAAAAATAAACCAAAAATCTAGACTAAAATGCAGCATCTCAATTAAATATACTGAGCATTAAAAGTTGATTTTTAATCAGATCCTGTGAATATTCATAATGACATCTTCACTGTAATGTGTGCGAAAGGAGATTTCCTAATGTGGCTCATGCACCCCTGGTAAATTAAGGAAACCAGGATTTTCCAAATATACCGTCTCAAATCAGAAACGAAACTAAGGTTAGCTAATACAAAATTTATCATTATAAAATGTCACAATGTTGTTGTACATACTGCCAGTTGTTGCAGTGAAAATGAGTATTGACACCGAATTCCCAGAATAAAATAGCGGAATTTAACCCATCCACACAGTGCAACAGGGGGCAGCCATACATCCAGCACCCTGTGAGCAGTGATAGAAACAGCACAATGCTCAAGGGTACCTGAGGGTAACCTAATGGGACTTGAACCCACAATTTCAAGATAAATAGGCTCTAGATCAGCAGTCCCCAACCTTTATTGCACCATGGACCGGTTTCATGTAAAACAGTATTTTCACTGATAAAACATTTTTCACGCAACATTTTTTTTTTTACTCATTTTTGCTAGATTGTGGGCGTAATTTTTTATGTACCGTATCACATGACTGAGACCTGTGTTGGGGACCACTGCCCAAAATAAATCCATTATAGTTTAATTATAAAAAAAGGCTTAATTAGTCCCGTGTGAAACACTTCAGTTGCTCCCTCCAAATGAACAGACATTAAATGTGTGGACGATTTTGGTTGTTTAAGCTCTACTTTCAAACAGCTTGCCTTATCAACTTAGTTTTTTCCTGTTTTTGTTATTTGATGCACAGCACTGCTTCTTTCATCCAATCACAGGTGTATATACCTTGTTATCTCTCTTGGTGGGCATAGCAAGGTGAAGTCTGTTCAGGACATCGTGGACCTTCTTCCCTTTCATCTTTGTATCCACACGATGAGCCAGGAGCCTGTTACATGCCTGGAATAGATTAACCATGTCATTCTTAAAACTCTCACACACCTCCAAACATCAGTCCTTAGTGTATGCAGTATTTAAACATTAAAAACAACTTCAGAAGAGGTAGACCAAGAAGCTCTTACACAGTTGCCCCTTTTCCAATGCGCTGGTTCCCGTGCCAGTTCCTAATTTTGGAACCAGTGCGCGCTTTTCCAAGGAAGAAAAAAAAAAAAAAAAAAAAAAAAAAAAAATTGGTGCAGGTGCCCTAAAACATGCACCAGCACCTAAACTTAGCTGGTCTAGTAGCAAGAACCCGTGACGTCACGAGCGGTGGGCAGAATGATAAGTAGCTTTAGAAGAGAAAATGGCGGAGAGCTTAAGTCCGCTAACGTGGAAGAAATTTCTTTTAGTAATACTGACATCCACAGAAATTCGAAAGTGCACTGAGAAAGAAGAAAGTGTATGAGGAACTAACTTCGTAATTTCGTCTTGCACGTAATCGCTGATCTCTTTCAACGGTAGTAACAAGCTGAATAAGCTGCCTTTGGATATATGAAATAAATCCTCCAAGTTTGGAGAATAACCAGCAAGTAACGTATTATCATGTGGCGTATTAACCTGTGACATTATCATGTGGCTCCCACTGAGCTCCTGTCTAGTGTAAATGCGAACCGGTTCTCGGTTGGTTCCCTGGCCGAGCACCAGAACCGGCACCTGGCACCAGTGTAGTAGAAAAGGGGTAAGTGTGAGTCAAGTGTCGGTCAGGCGTACACATAATTTTTGTCAAAGAGTAGCTGCCTGCCTCAGACCTACACACGCTCACCTCTGTTTTAACCTGCATGACTCCCTCCTCTGTCAAAGTGCTGGTCTCAACCACTGAAATCCCTTCAGCCAAGATATCTGTAAAAATTTTCTACAAGCGCACACACACACACACACACAGTTACAGATATGAAGACATCCGACAGAAAGAATTTGATTTAATGTTGCGAGAAAGTAAATGTGAAAGCAGAACTTTCACTCACCTGGTTCTCCTCTGACAGCTCACTTATCTTCTTCACATCACACTTGTTGGCCACTACAATAAGTGGCTGTCATTTGCATAAAGACATGAAAAATCACATTCATGATAAATGAGCACTCAATGACAAAATTCCTGCACTTTAAGATCAGGAAAATATTCAACTGTTGTGAAACCCCAAAGTCTGCAATTATGTGTGTTTTTCTAGAGTGAGTGTAAAAGTGCAAGGAAATATATGAGAGATTATATACCTTGTTAGCAAACAAGGGTCTAATGTTGCTGAAGAGCTCAAGCTGCTGTGAGAGTGTGTAGCCACACTGCTCTGAGGGGTCCATCACATACAACACAGCAGCCCGCAAGTGAGCCAGTGCTGTTATTGCCTGCATCTCAATGGTGTTGCGCTCCTCCAGAGGGTGGTCCAGGATACCTGGGGTGTCCACTACCTACACAAGGACACACAGTGCATCTAAATTTAACACCATCATGCTTTTTCTACAATCATGCAATTCTACACTCATGTATTCCCTAGGGAATGTTGACACTCATTTCCTTTATACATTTAGTTTTCAGGGTTATTAACATTTTGGATTGACTGATAGCACTGCAGCTGTTCCATATTAAAACTGATCAAAATACTCACTAGCCTAATAATTGTGCACACATGTATCAGTCTATTCAGTCTAGTGCAGTTTAGCCCTGCCCATTCTTGCTGAAGTTGTTGGGAGTGTTTCAGTTCAGACTGCTGTTTATACAAGGTGCAGCACAGGGGAGCCAATGAAAGCAGTGTTATTTTACAATAAAACACAGTCTATATAATGGTAAGGAACAAAGAGAGGTTACAAAAGGGACAGGTAAATGTAGCTATTTTGGTTTAAGAAAAAAACACCTGCCTTATGACTAACAAACTTGGAAAAGAAAAATACAGGATTGAAGACCTTTAAATTTAACTGAATACCACTCCCAGGGAGAAGTGAAGGGGACGACCCTGTGGTTCAAGGGTACCTCAGGGCAACCTACTGGTCTGGGATTCGAACCCATGACCTTCAGACCCTGGGGCCAACTCCCTAACCACTTGCCCCTGCTGCCCCTGTTACTGCTGTTATGTCTACTGTAACAGCCCTTTGAGAGTTCAGAACACTCACCTGCCAGCGCAGATATTTATAATCCATGTGTCCCACAAACAGAGATTTAGTAGTGAAGGCATATGGCTGCACCTCCACATCTGCACGGGTAACCTGTGTGCAAACAGACCCCTCAGTTATAATGAGAGCTATCAAATTTACAGCACAAACACCTCAGTTTCTACACAACATAAATAAATTACAAGTTGTACCTTATAATAAAATTCATACACCAATCTTAGCAAGAGTCACTAACAAACATCTTTTGTGCACAAACCTTATTAATAAAGCTGGACTTTCCAACATTGGGGTATCCACAAAGCAGTAAAGTCCTAGTGTTTGGGTCAATGGTGGGCAGACGAGACAGATGCTGACGAACTAAAACAGCAATCACACACAAATTAATACATGTAACTGCAATTACAGATACTCCAATTTCTCAGAGCAACTCCTGTAACCCATTTTTTTGTGGTCAAGTCAGAGTGTGTACCTTGCTCCAAGTACTCCAGGCTCTGTTTCTGTCTCTTTAAGATGGTGCACATGCGTCCAAGTGCTGCTCTCTTCAGCTGCTTACAACGATATAACGAGTCCCCATATTTCATCAGACGCACATAATCTTTAGCCACACTGCAGAAACACACAAAGGTACATCTTGTATTATCTCTTTCAATGCAGCATTAGTTTTAGAGGATTCAGGAATTAAATTAATAATATTAAGACTGTTCTTTAACTAGGCAACATTCTTACTTGTCAATCAGGTTCTTGGCAATGTTGATCTGACCCAGAGCCAGTTTGTAATGGTCCTTATCATACAACACGTTCATTAGATCAGCATAGAATGGATGAATGTCCTAAGAACCCGGGGGTGAAGGTAAAACGAAATGGAAAACATCAATACTGGACTGAATACCTACTTCTAAATACATGTGAGGAGGTTAAACAAACAGCTTTATTTTTACTCACATCCAGCTTAGGGAAGTCGGTGAGGATCTGCGTGAGGCGATCATGGTAGTTCTGTTGTGTGAACTTGACCTTGCGCATATAGAAATGACGAATGCGGTGGATCTGATAGTGCTTATGGATCACGGTGGGTGTCTTGCGTTGTGTTTTGGACAGCGTTAGGTCTATGAAATCCTGTGAGGATGTATGGGAGACAATACATTAGGAACATACACCAACTTGTTTCCAGTTTCCAAACAATTTTAAAGCCTCAAGACAACAGAATCACTGTCAATGCAAAAAAACAAAAACACAACTGTAATGCAAAAGCTGCTGGCTTTTTAAAAATAATTTTTTTTATAAACTGTACAGAGGCCTGTAGAGTTCAAGATTTCATTCCAGTAGAAAAAAAGACCATAAAAGAAATAGACCAATAGGGATGGTCAGACTGAAAGAGTGGTTTTTAGTCCCATTTCACATCTTTTTCAACTCAGTAGGTATTTATCAAAGTCTATTCACTGCCACTACTGTGTCACATAACATTTCAGAGAAAGAGTCAACTGGTGCCCAGAAAGATTTTTGTCTCACCCACAGTATATTAAACTGTGGCCATCTGAAATGGGAAGCATACTTGGAGTTGGCTAGAATAGTGTAGTTCTATTCTAGGTCCTAACACACCAGAAAATGGTTGTTAAAAGGAGTTGGAATATCAGACCTTATATGGGGGGGGGGGGGGGGGACTTTTTAGAGGATCGCAAACTCATGCTACTTCATATTATACAGGCAGTTTAGCCAGAATGGAGAACTATTGATATCGTACAAGCTTTCTACGAGAACGCTATACTAGCTTCAAAGACGAAGTTACTTGGAGAAAAAAATATAGTGAGCGTCCCGTGGAGAACATTAAATAAGGTATGATAGGAAAACATTCACGAGAGAAACGCTATGCTGTGTGGCCGCAGTTCTCGTTAGCTACACCACATTAGCTGGTTCCTGACACACGTGTCGCGAGCAGACACCATTCGCAGGAGCACAAACGCCTAACTTTCCCGTTCGCCCCACATTAAGCGTCTAACAATTTATAACACATAAGATAAACCACAGCGCCTACCTTGGCGGTGGGGACTACCATAATCTTTTTAAAGTTGTAGAGAGCCATGTCGGAGCACAGATGGGCCGAACTCCTCAGCGGCAGAAAGGAGTGAGCTCAACTGAGCACGCGGCTAGGCGTCAGCGGCGCATGCGCAAAAAAGAACACCCTCATACTGCCCACCGGTGGAGAGTCGGTGCAAAGTGACTATTTACGTCATTGTGGAACACAGCACAGCGTGACACAACGAAATTTAGCTTCTGCTTTTCACTCATACACACCGTGCTGCAGGGGACAGCGAAGCAGTGATGGGGACCATTATCTTACTCGAGGGTTCCTCAGGGCAGCCTAGTGGTCGGGGATCCACACCCACGACCTTCTGATCCTGAGGCCTAGTCCCTAAGCCACCACTGCCCAGTTCTTTGCTGGACCCCGAAAATTCTGAGAATGACACAAAAAGTAATTTTAACAAACTTTGCTGCCTCCGTTTTTATTATGCCAATTTGCATGCACTATGTTATGAAGAGTGATCAAATGCATTGCAATTAGTCCATCTTTGTCATAGTAATGAACTTCATCCCGAAAAAACTATTTCCACTGCATTTTAGTAGGCAAGGATATTGCTGCTAGTAAGATTGCACTTCAGTCAATTATTTATCAGATCATCAAGAACTTCAAGAAGAGAGGTTCAATTGTTGTGAAGAAGGCTCCAACGCCCTCAAAGTCCACGAGCACCAGGATCGTCTCCTAAAGTTGATTCAGTTGCGGGATCAGGGCATCACCAGTGCAGAGCTTGTTCAGCAATGGCAGCAGGCAAGTGTGAGTCTCGCACAGTGAGGTGAAGGCTTTTGTAGGATAGTCTGGTGTCAAGAAGGGTAGCAAAGAAGCCACTTCTCTCCAAGAAAAACATCAGGGAAATGCTGATATTCTGCAAAAGGTACAGGGATTGGACTGCTGAGGACTGGGGTAAAGTTATTTTCTCTGATTTCTTTTCCCAATTGTCTGGAGAAGAAATATACCATATATATACCATAACTCTGTCAATATATCTGACAAAAGATCTAAAAACAGTGAAGCAGCAAACTTTGTGAAAACCAGTTCTTCCAGTTCATTTTCTGCCCAATTCATTCACTTAGTAATCCATTACAATATAAATTAGAGTAGGTAAATTACCATTTCTTAACAGTGAATGGATCTACAGGGCATACATTTTACATACATTTTATTGCTGTCTTCAGTAATATGACTGAAAGATCGTAAACAGTGAGTCTTCTGCTCTGTTGTATGTAATGCTGATGAGTAAAAATAATTAAAAATGTGCTTCCTCTTGCATTAAATACACATTTTTAGCCAGTTTTATGAGGGATCACTTTCACAGAACTTGAGTTTACTGTGAGGCAGCTTTTAAAGCAATGTAACACTTCAGGCATCCAGCTCCAATCATAAACTTTCCCTAAAAAAATAAACTACATTGGAGAGTACAGAAAGTGAGTAGAAGAACTAAAACTCTTTTTAACTGATCCATTATTATTGTTTTTTTTTTCCAGGTATTTAATGAAGCCAACATGACAGCTCCACTCAGTGTTTTGAAAGATAAAACTTAATAAAACTGCAGGTTTCAAAAACATAACTTCATTTCAGGGCAGCTGTTCACAGGTCAGCAACCACTTTTCCCAGTGCTTTTCAATCAGTGTCCTTAAGGAAACCACACAGCAGTAATGTTTGTTTTAATCAAAATACCTTTAATTTAGACATTAAAACACCCAGTCCCACTATTCAATAAGAAAAAGTGTTGAAACACCTTGAAACAATACTTCCTTTTTCAAGGGTTTTTAAATCCAGTGTAGCAGACACAGTCCCGCAATGCAGATTAGCACTGAGCACGTTTACCCTGCAAGGAATACTTTTTCAGTCCGTCAATACTTCAATATCCAGCACAGTTGCTGTTTCATACAGGACAAGACCTGTTGGGTTTAATTTGTACACTGTTTGAAGATAAAGGAAAAGTTTGCATAGTATAGCTTCCAGCCCATACCTTCTTGCTGCAGGCCAATACATGATACTGATATGGAACAGACTGTTTAACTATTCAATTAAGCAACCAGTCAAGTGGGCAATCACTGGAGTGATACACAAGTGTGTCAGTGCCTTTGCAGTCCCTGTATAGTCTTTTATTATTACACAACTAAAAGATGAAAACACACCCAACAAAGAAGATAAAGAGGAAACAACAGAAAAAGGTAATGGACAAGTCTTTGCAAAAAAAAATAAAAATAATAATAATAAATTTATATATATATATAAAAACATGTTTGATCAGTCAGACCTGGGTTTGTATGTGTGAGAGAGAGAAAACAGTACAGTACTGGCCTGGTAAGAGCAATGATGAATGCATGTTAAAGGGGAGGTACTGGCCATCTTAAAAATACAAAGAGAGTGAGGGAGTGTGTGTGTGTGTGTGCATGGATAATAAGAGAGGTACTGGTCCTATTGAGGTATTAAGTCCAGTGTTTTCCAATCCCATGCATGAGTACATGTGTAAAGCCAAAGAAAAGGCACCAGCATTGGCTCTGGGGCGGGTAATCTTCACATCTGGACCCAGTAGAGCTGGAGACACTATTTGTTCTTCAGGTGTTCCCTGTGTGTAGGGTTAAGTGTGTTTTGTCTGTGAAATCTCTCATATAACAACTTTCTCCAGAGATCTGATGGGCGGAGTTATTGCTTTGAGGCTATTGCCAGGGCAACTGTTTCCACGACTCAGGGCATGTTCATTTCCCATGGTAGCAGCATGGCAGTGTTCAGGGAGGCGGGGCAGGAAGACTGGGCAAGAACGTGTACGAGCATGACCCTTTTGCCCCCCAGCATGGCAGATGAGCTGGCTGACTGTGTCCAGCGGCGAAACAGGGCGAGTGTGAGAGTGTGTATGTTCCTCACGCCGCTTCAGTGAGTACCAGGTAAGGAAGATGAAAAGGAAGCCCAGGAACTTAAGGCTGGCAGCCAATCCAAAGTAGACAAAACGAAGAGATGTGACATCATACTCCCAGCAGGAGCCATGAACACCACAGTCCTGCTGCCAAAGCATGCAGGTGGTGTCAATCACAGCACCAAAATAAATTGGAGTAGGGATATATGCTGTAAGGGCGATTGAGGAATGCAATTAGAATAATGGAAAACAAATTATCAACACAACACTATAATAAAAAGATTAAAAGTTTTATTATGCATTTTTTTTATTACACATTTTAGGGAGTTAAAAAGTAATATTGGCTGATAAAATTAATGTTAAATTTGAAACCTGCACTTTTTATAGCATATTTTTCAGTTGTAAACTCATAAAAAGACATCACTTTCAACAAAGTAAAAAAAAAAATTAATAAATCAAAGTTTAAATTTTTATATCAAATAATAGCAGTGATATTATATGTAGACACTCATACCGAGTGTCCTGAGAAGAACAAATTGCATCCCCAAAGCAAAGGGTCTTTCCTGTTCCTCCACAGATCTAGAGACAGAGAAAAAGAAAGATAGAGAAAAGTATTGTGACTGGTCAAAAAGGTAAAGGATGTTAATATGTCTTGCCAGATAAATAAAAGTTAAACAAAAAAAAAAAAATGTTGCAAATTAAATATTTTTATGCATTTTACATTTGGTTTCATTCCTCTGGTTGCAAGCTCTCATCTCTAACCATTAGGCCAGGGATATCCTCACACAAATGTTTAATAAAAAGCCAATTGAAACAGCTGGTTAAAAAAACATTCACATTTTTTTTCAATCTTTAAAAATCACATAACTGGGGAAAGACTTTTCTTACCTGGCCAAAAAAAATGGTTTGTTATCTCCTTATGAAAGTGAAAGTGACAACCCTTGTCATTGCGAGGTCACGGCACAGCACACATGAACCACAACGAAATTGGACCTCTGCGTTTAACCCATGCACACTCAAACCCGTGCAGCAGTGGGCAGCTATTGAAAGCGCCCGGGGAGCAGTGACGGGGACGGCACCTTGCTCAAGGGTACCTCAGGGCAACCTATCGGGAAGGGGTTTGAACCCCTGATCCTCCGATCATGCGTCTAACGTCCTAACCACTAGGCCACCACTGCAATATAATTATTTAATTATATATATATATATTTATTGTCAATAGTCTTCAATATTTTAATGTTGCAGAACTTTAAGACAAGAGTTAATGCAATAATAGAGGGCAAAAGCAGCAGGTTATATAATTATTAAAGGAAAGTAAATTTTAATTTACTTAATTTACTGTTCACATTATAAGGTTTTTTGCTCAATAGCAGCACGTTAAATTTCAGAAAATGAAGTGCACACAGAACCCTGAATGTTAACTTAAGATTTCATTTAAAACTTTAAAAAAAGACCTGTACGAGCTAGAAAGTGCAAAAGAGAAAGATACCTGAGGGTAACAATGATGGCCGAAGGCTGGGCGCAAGCAGTTATCAGGGTAACAATGAAGAGGAATATGAGGAAGGTAATAAGTGTTCCACAGGTACGCTCACACTTGCCAGCGAGTGCATAACCATTCTCATTCAAGTATGTTTTCACAATCACAACCTGCAGCTCATGATTCCCTCCAGATGGAGTGATCACCTGCCTGCTCTGTACGCACGCACAGTCTGAATAGTTCCTGATCTGCAAAAGAAAATGCACAAACACAATACATAAGTGCATGCATATGCCACTGGGAATTCATGCTCCTGTAAGGGTCATTGGATATTAAAATGTATATAAAAGGAAGCAACAGGAAAAAGAGGCAAAATTTGGATAAAATTAACTGACTATAAAATAAAAGTGATTTAGTTAAAAAACTTCACTATTGATAAAAACAGTAATCAAGCAGTCTAACATCTAATTGAAAACCTCTTTAGGTGTAACCCAACTCAATTCGATTCACACTCATTTTCATTTTGAACAAAATTTGAATGAAGAAAAATATTGATTGCACCCACACTGAAACATGCCATTCTGGGAGGTGGGAAGAGTATGAAGAACTGCATTAGTTTTTAGTATTAGTTTTAGAAAGTCTATTCTACACCATACACACTCACTCCTGAACTGTCATTGGAGACACTGTTGCAGCCGGCCAGACAGGGGTTAAAGTACGTAATTCCATCAGAACCACAGACGGGAGCATATTCATGGATCCGACAACCACAGTTCACATTACACCCTCCTGTTAAGTTCCGATGAGACAAAGTCAAGGTAGGCCTGCAGAGAGAGAGATTGAGAGAGGTCAAAGAGAAATCAGGTAGACAACACCTTAAAAGCTTTGTCATATTCCTCCAGCAAGTTCTAAACAATTGCAGTGTCCCAGGGCACATTATCTTGCTGAATGAGACCACTGCCAATAGGAAATGCCATTGCCATAAAGTGAGGTACCTGGTCTGCAACAATGGTGAAGTAGGTAATACATATCCAAGATATAATGGTAGTTCAATAGTTGTTCTTACACCACTTTTGACAGCTACCAACCAATGCTTTCTTGGAGAAAACAAGATCTGCTGTTTTGGTGATGCTCTGACCAATTCGCCTAACCAACACAATCTGGCCCTTGTCTAAGTCAGTAAGATCTTTATGCTTAATAAAGTCATCATCTTCCTAAATGAAGCAACATAGTATACATACAATATCTGTAATCTGGATGTAAAATTCATACCCAGTAGTGTAGGGAATATTAATCCCTCCTAAATTGATGCTCTCACAGCCAACAATGAAGAGTGTGGAGAAACAAAGCAGAGACACTCCACTACAGATCATGGCCAATTTTGCTGATTCTCTCGCTCCCAGCTTCAGCTTTTTGATGATGTAACCTCCCAACACTATCCCCACACCAGCACTTGGCACTATTATCAACCCTATAGCACAGAGAGGGAAATAAAAAGAAACATAATAAAGAAGAGAGAGAAGAGAGAAAAGCAGATGGATAAACATGGCATGAAAATTTACAGCACAGCCATCTGTGAGTCGGTCTGTTTGGGTGTTCACCTGTGTAGATGCTGGCGCTGGATGCAGGAACCCCAAACTGAGACTCAATGAACTTGGGTATGAAGGTGATGAACGCTGTGACAATGGCACACTCTGCTGTGTATGACAAGCTCACAAACAAAAATGTCACATTGCTCAAGATACGCAGGGCTGCTTTCGGCAAGTCTAGGGGTTATAGAGAGAGACAGAGAGAAAGACATTTATTTACTGACCAGTTGTGAATTGGTTGTGAAAGAGTATACAAGAGGAGAAAAAAAATCTAAAATATTTAAGATAATTAAACAAACACATATTTAGACCTTGAGGGGGACAAATTAAGAGCAGTCTGCTTTATTTATTTCTTCTAAGTAAGCAATAAATCACAGAAGCTAAGAAAAGACTGATGATTCCCCCCAATCCTAAGCCTTTCATTACATTTGTGTGTGGAGATTTGACCATATTGAGGGCAAGCATTACTTAATTAGCTGAGGAATGAAAGCACATTTAATGATGGGGTGGTATTTTAAGTATGATGGCATGCAGTTTTGGACACTGTAAAACCCTTGATCAAACATTAATCCAGACTTACGACAACTCGAATGTGAAACATGTTAAGCAAAATGAAGGAAACAGTAAACAATTGAAATTGCAGTAATGAAAAGAACAACTGTTGGACTTCAAAGAAAAGCATTTGAAATAAAATAAAGAGACGCTGTAAGGCAGCAGAACAAGTCACTGCAAGAAATCTCTCTATGAATACTTATTTGGTATAAAAAAAAAATGTTAATGTAAAATAAAAAAATGCATTTTGTTATGTTATGACAGTCCAGTGAGAATACTGTTTTTATATTAATTTGGAATTTAATCATTGGGTAATTCATGGTATTCACAATATGATAATGGTTGTCATTGATGTTACTTAAGAGTTGGTATCATTATGCAGAGTGCAGAGTAGTATTTGTCCTCCACCTGGTAGTGTACAGAATTTACCAATCTATATTTTGATTCAGACTAAAATTTCAAGCCTGATTAAAGCTTTGGTTGGCAGTACCAGCTGGGCTCAGTCAGCTTGGTCTCAACTGGTTGTTGAGCTACTGCCTAGACATACATAGTTCCTACCATAGCTTCAAAACTGTCTGCCAGAGAGCTTATGTTTTACCTTTAATGTCTTTGCCAAAGCCCATGGACGAAGAGACTGCTTGGCTCTTGGCCTTCATCACGTCATCATCACTGGTCATGTCCTCCACACCCTTCTTTTTCTTTCCCTTGTTCTTCTTGTGGCGAGGGGGAAGCTTCTTTGGGAAGGCAAACATGGGAAAGATCACCAAGAGCATGGCCACAGCACACAAGAGAAAGCCACTCCACCTGCGAGAGAGGTGAATTACAGAGAGAGCGAGAGAGAGAGAGACAGAGACACAAAGAGAGATGGCAAGAGCAATAATAATACAGAGAAACAAAGATGGATAGAGAGAAAGAAAGAGAAAGAGAAACAGCATAACTTAGTAAGAAGCCCCTCTACCCAAGAAAGATGTAAAGACAGAGACTGAGTGAGAAAAAGAAATACAGAAAGATAAGTGAGCAACTGATTACAACTGAACCGTAGTAACATTGTACAAATAAGTTTTGAAAACCAGGTTATTAAATAGCTGACACCTTAAGCACAAAGGGAGAATTACACACTGTAACCTGTCTCACTGCACAATTGTCAGCTACCTTCTACCCCATCAATCAATAGACAGCGATCCATATTTTGCTGATTGGCCATACAAAGATGACTAGTTTTGCGTGGAATACAGGAGCCAGTGTACCTAGTGGAACATCTAAAATGTGGGGGTGTAAAAAAAAAGAACTATCATGGGGAAAAATACTGTCAAAAGTTTTGCAAATAGTACACATGAAGAGAATATATGTGAACAAAGCATTTGTATCAATGGATATGTGTGCTAAACATGAGACTAGAGTACAAGTATCTCTCACCAGTTTCCTACAAAACGTGGGTCATTCTGGTCGATGTTCACAACAGTGTTTGGATCCACATAGAACCCGATGAGAACTCCACCAAGTAAGTAACCAGCAGCTGGACCTAGAGCTCCCATTACGTACATTATCGCTAAAAACACATTTGTATACATATGAAGTCATGCACAAAACACAGAAGTGTAGCTTTCAGTCATTTTCAGCCATGCATATTATCTATAGAACATTTTCTAAACAGTATGCTAGTATACCATACAAATATGATACAAGTAGACAACTTAATCCAAGTGACAAAGAATGCCCTGTTAGTGCAATGTATGTATGTGTATCAAGCAATGTCATGACTGGTGAGTTTAACTACTATTACTCAGGGTGATGCGCTACAATTAGAAATTAACACTGAATATAGAATCAAGAGTGAAATACTGTTTACTGATGGCTTATACAAAATGAGCTTACAGGTGATTCATACATGGCACTAAATTGATATGTGACAGTAATATCTGGGCTGAATGAAAACTGTGAGCATGTAGATGTTACTCTGCTGATGAGGCCTGCTCTTTGAAAATCATGCAGTGATAATCCTAAATCACATAAACCATGTCCTGAAAACTGCTCTTCAGCTCACCAATCAGTTAAAAATGGGATAACATACAGTAAATACGTCTCAGGCTGAATATTACAGCTAACTCTGTCACTCTATCTGTTACTTTTTAGGAGTACTACATATCCAAGTGTAAAACAGATTCTTATTCAACTGTAATCAAGAAAACAAACATTGCTCACTGACCAATCAGAAGAACTGCAGAATCGACTAATTCAGCACAACAACTGATTCACTATTGCTATAACTATGTAAGACCCTCATTCTCAGTTGCAACTCACCCAAGTAGAGCGAGGCATTCTCCTTTTTCACATTGTCATCCAGGTAGGTGGGACCAAGTGTATAGATGGGTGTGGAGCCCATGCCCACCAGGATCTGAGCGCAAATAAAGAGTGCCACATAGAGAGCATGCTCACTGTCCTCTTGGTCCCGCGGACATGCCCCTGGGGCATCTCTCCTGCTGCCATTCGTGCTAAGGCTGGTACACAGCCCTTCACCATGTCCTGTCATGTTTACCTGCTCCAGCTGATAGGGTGGAGAGATGAAGTGGGGGAGAGAGAAAAGAGCAGCACCCACTGCGATGAACACCCCCCCTATGGCGAGCCAGCGCGGCCTTTGACCCCGTCCACCAAAGTAGCTGATAAAGACGACGACGAGGAGGCTTCCGATGTCAAAGCAGCTGACAAGCAGACCGGATTCTGAACTGCGCAGACTGTATCTCTTTTCTACCATGAAAAAACACACACATAATGCAGTAGTGAGCAGACCTCTTTGAGAAGGACAGATGGCAGGGCTTCTCCACATGCACAGACACACACACACACACACACACACCAAACTAAGACATCCATTAGAGAACATAATCAAGAAATGGTATATGAGTATAACCTCTCACATAAGTTTCTTGGTCAGTCCATTGAAAGTTGTTGTAGAATACATAGCACCTGAGGTGTGGAAATGGGCGACTGATCACTATATTTCAATACATTCACAAATTAAGGCATTGATTGTATATGTACACTTAAGTTAATCCTCTTAAACAGTTTTGGGCACATTTTCTGGAGTTTTAATACTTCACCAATGCAAGAAAAATTATATTATTTGTTAAGTAATTAACAAATCAGAGGATTTGCTGGTGATCAGCAAACCACCTCTTCAGGAAACAGCAGGATGTGGTTTCTAAAATCATTGCAAAGGAGTGGGAAAAGGAGATCAGAATGACAGGAGAGAGGAAAAGCAAAAAAGCTGCAGTAGGGAGCTGAGAAAACAATTAACAAAAATGGAAGTCGCTCTGGATAAGAGCGTCTGCTAAATGCATTAAATATAAAAGTAAATGTAAAAGCCATCATAAAAAGAGGAGATCAACTGAAAAGCAGAAAGAGAGTAAGGGGAGAAGATGGACAACAGACATATAGCACCTCATGGATTTGTCTTTTGTAAAGTGGTGGAATTGAACACTGCAAAGTAGCATTGCCTTTGTATCCATGACACTGTGCCCTTGTGGCATGACTTTTATTGTGTACGCTTATCAGCTTATAATATTTTCTCACTTGGATTCAAATGGAAGAAAATTGGAAAATAGATGTTGCTAATGGACAACATCTAAATTAGGAGACTATGTGTAGAACACACCTAGGCATAGAAAAAAATGAAATAAGCATGGAACATGGATAAATTAACAAATATAAAGGGGAAGGACAAAAGAGATAGAAAGAGAGCAGATAAAGGAGGTCCAAGTGGAGAGATATGCACCCCCCCTGCTGCTCACCTATTGTGGTGATGACGCTGCTGAGGTAACCGGACACCATGAGAGACTGGATGAAGGTGAGGTAACACATATAAAACAAGAAGCAGCGCGAGTCTGCAAACAGCCCTCTGGCGTATCGCCGCGCAGACAGGCGCCGCAGGTGCGACCAGAGGAGAGCGGGGCCCCTGCCCGCCTCCGAGCTGCGTGACGAGGCCACACCAGCCATGCTGAAGGAGGACCTCGAGCGCTCCGGCCTGGAGGGGGAGCCGCCCCGGGCAGCCGACAGCATCCGATGCCCAGCCAACGGGGGATTATTCTGACGGGAGCCATCTGTTTCCGGAGGCTGGCTCTCATTGAGCGCAGGGAGGCTCTTGGATTTGAGGGCCTCGTTCACACCCGAGAAAGGCGGATCGGGCAAGGTGGGAGTATCCTCCCCATCACAGGCGGCCATCCTTATTTAAGCCGGTTGGGCTGCCCAGTTGAGAAAAACACCAATTCACGAAAAAATATGGTCAAGTCCGAGACAGTCCAAAAAGGGACAATACTGAAGGCTGGTCCTTTTGTTTGCTTTCCCCCCTCGCTTGTGAACAGGGATCCTCTCAAACATATCCATTGTCTCCAGACCAGTTAGCTCTAGTTCTTTTCAGAGGGGGTTTACTAACAACGCTAACGTAAACTTTCCCATATAGCTAACCACATTTACAGACGGGGAGGCTCAGGATTATCCCATGACAAAAGCAAAGCAGTCGTCCAGCAGCCGGGAGCATTCACTGCGAACCACCGTACAATTAACTAAAGAGCACCCAGCGGTGGCAGCGGCTCCATCTGAGTGAAGGAGCTCGCAGTGAGAGCCTGGAGCCGTTAGCGCACTTAGCATTGCGCTTCAGCAAACAAATTCTCCCACAAAACCCAAAAGACGTGCTATAAACCTGTCAAACACCTCCCCTGGCGACGTGGCGACCCCGAGCCGCCGCTGCATGCTCGTCCATTCTGACGTCTCATGAGGCATACTGAATGAAGGATATAACTGTCCCCCCCTGATGTGTCCTCTGTTCGGCCGCGGTCGCATCGGCTGTTGTTTACCGTGCACCGGCTGCGGAACGGGGTGCGCTCCACAGCGCATGCGCCAATTCGATCAGTGACGTCACCGAGCTTTCACCTTTTCTGTCTGAACCGAACTCTGCTAAATTATGTACATTGAGTCAATGTAATATATAGAATGGATTACTTTTTAAGTTGATCCCATGGCTTGCCTGGGAAACCTGGGTATAAATGTATGCTTCACACTGGACAGAAGTCAAATCTGGGTCAGGTACCTTTTCGAAATGGTAGATAGAGAAAAAACTTTAGACCAACTCCATTTAACCTGTTAAAATACAGTTTAGCTCATCTTTACTTTGAGTAAATATCACATTCATTCTTTTAAGTGGAAAGTCTTTAAACCCTTTCACCCAGTTTTAAATGATTAAAATATGTGACAATTTCTAAAAAGGGTAAAGAATGTAAGTGTTAGAATCCTTGTGCTTTCGATGAGTCTCATTGCGCCTTGCTGTGCTCCTGTATTTATCTGACTGACTAAACTAGAACGTAACTGTTGCCATTTTATGTGGTTCTAACTGACCACCACCTACTAACTTTATGGAACATGTACAGTATCTAACAAAAGTGAGTACACCCCTCACATTTCCATAAATATTTTATTATCTTTTCATGGGACAAAAAGTCAACTTTATATATTTATATAGTGCTTTTTACAACTGTTATTGTCACAAAGCAGCTTTACAGAATCCAGGTCCAAGCCCCAATTGGGTAAACTAAGCAACAGAGGCAAGGAAAAACTCCACCCAAACATGAGGAAGAAACCTTGGGAGAAACCAAGACCCAAAAGGGGAACCCATCCTCCTTTGGTCGACACTGGAAATAAAAAGGAAAAAAAACAAAGAAAAACCCTGTATAGCAATGGCTTCCAGTAAGCAAACTTTTGTTGCCAGTGGTTTAGACATTATTTGCTGTGTTGAGTTATTTTGAAGTGACAGCAAATTTATACTGTTATACAAGCTGTACAATGACTACTTTACATTGTATCAAAGTGTCATATCTTCAGTGTTGTCCTATGAAAAGATATAATAAAATATTTACCAAAATGTGAGGGGTGTGCTCACTTTTGTGAGATATTTCATGCGTTTTTTCTTACTCCCTCATTTAATCAATGTATTGATCAGTGTAATAAAAAAAAAGAGTCATGTCAAATTAAAAAGTCATGGAAGAAGCATTTAACAGCACACCTAGAACATAATGGGATCAGTGAGGTGAAACTGCTTAATTATAAGGGAGGAGTAAACAATCAATATCTTATGAGCATGGTGTGCAATGGCCTGTGAAGAGAAGAAGAAAGAGCAGAGATTCTGAGCTCTGGAAGAAAAGCTTGTCCTGGCCTGAATTAATTGTTTGGTAGAGTAGTAAAAGTATTCAGCACAAGGGCCTATAAATAAAATATGAGTCTTTGATTGTATTAAGTCTTTATGTACTTCAGACTGTGACTCCCCTGCTGCTGCATTACCTAGTTACTCCCTGTTGAATAACATGCACATGAATGCATGTGGTTTTTAAAAATATAGATTTTCTTTTTTTTTGGTCCATTTAAATGCCACCTTATCATGCCACTAAACTAAACTTGCCCTCTGTGGGGTACAGCCTGTGTGCCAATGATAAGAGGCTGTAATTAGATGATAATAATATAGCCCTTAATACACATTTTCTACAATTCTCTCTGTGAAAGCTTGCTGTTTAATATGTTGGCATAGATAAAGTAGCAAGCGCAATGGTCATCAAACCATAGAATACGGTGTAGTGGAAGATGAATACAATCAACACAATAGAGCAATATATACACTTATTTTAAACAACCAACTCTTTTAGGCCATTTTGAAGATGTGAAGTTATTGATTTATAACTTATTGATATATATATATATATATATATAATAAATATTATATTGATCCAAAATAACCTTTTGCTGCCCACTTTGTTTTAGACATCTTATAATCCTACACCGGTGGTTAGCTTCTGGCCACAGGGTGAAAATTACAGCAAAATTCATGCAGACATATATGGTTTGATTAAATTTCCCCAAAACCTGTCATACCCATTAGATGCCTCTTGCAGAACTGTTATTGGAATTTTAACCACTGTTCTTGGTAGAGCTCAGACAGATCTGTTGGCTTTCTGAGATAGATCTGTCTTTTATGCAATCTAGAAATGTTCAACAGAGGAGAGCTTAGGAATTTGTGAAGGCATTCGCAAACTGGCTTAGATATGTGTTTAGAGACAGCACCCAGCTGTGTGCAGAAATCAACATTCTAGCTAGTGGTCTGAAGTTAGGCTAAACGTTCAGACATAACCTTCCTTCTTCATTATTCTGTACATTTTGTGCATTCCAAAAGCTTTTTCCTCAGTTAGAATACACCTTTTTGTTTATATCTTTTGTTTAATTAATAAACCAAGGTTAATTGTTGTGGTTTACCTGCAATTAAATCACGTTCTTTTCTAAATAATAACAAGATTAGACATCGATATGTGAACATTTCTTAATAAAGAATTGAATATTTAATGAGGTGTCCTAATTTTTTCACATGACTAAGTATTGAACACATCAACGTTTTTTCTCATTACATACATTTCTAATGGGGCTGCTGACATGAAATTTACACCAGATGTTGATAATAACCCAAGTAATCCAAACATGCATAGAAATCGAAACAAATAAATGCATACATTCTGCGATGGGCTGGCGACCTGTCCAGGGTGTGTCCCCCGTCCTTCGCCCTGTGTGAGCTGGGATGGACTCCAGCACTCCCCTGTGACCCTGCTTGGGACAAGCGGCAGAAAATGACTGAATAAATGCATAAATTATGTGTAGTAAAGTGGAATGACACAGGGAATAAATATTGAACACATTAATTAAAGGTGGTGCAAAAAAGGCATGCAAAGCCTTTTTTACACCACCTGTTCTTCATGTGTTCAATACTTACTCCCTGTGTCATTCCACTTTATTACACATATTTTATGGACTTATTTTTTTTGAGTTCTTTATATGTGTGATAACTTGGGTTGTTACAGTTATCCGGTGTAAATTTCATATCAATAGCTCCATTAGAAATATACTTAATTTTACACTTACTGTTCAATACTTATTTTTCCCCACTGTATGTGTTTCCCTTGAGATTATGTAAATGTATTCATAACTAATTTTGGTAAGTGATAAAATAGAAAATGAGTGCAGAAGGTAGTTATAATAGACACAATTAAATGTTCCCTGAATATGGGTTATATGGGAATATGGGCTATTGGGTTTAGAAAATACTGAGCTAAATCACAGCAGACTGAGTTATCTAGAAAACCCACAGGTAGTTTATTAAAGTGCACATGCAAGTAAGGCAAAAGTGCAAACACATTCAGGTGTTACAGTGAAACACTATGAGCCACTAATAGCTCCCAGATGAACTATACTGTTGCATGTTTCAAATCTTATCAGTGATCACAACTTATATCCATCAAAGGCAGATGGTCATAGGTTGCTCTTCCAAATCTTCTCTTCTGAATCTCCAACTGTAAACATACACATTATGCATTTATTAGGAAAAAAGCTAAAAAAGAAAAAAAGTATAACCACAACAAAAAGAAGGAATTTTAAACTTAAGTAGCTAACTATTTTTTAATCACTCATACACAAACCCTACCCAAAAAGATTTTTCCCTCCTTCTGCAGCTTTTTTAGATGATGAATCAAGTTGATTTCTGCAGCACGATGTAAGTGCTCAGGAGTGTCCTTATTTCATATCAAAATCACAACAATGTTATTAACATATTAACAAATGAAAAAACAAAAGCATGTGAAGTAGGGTAGTGTGCTTGTGTGGTACCTTATAAACCAGTTTAACCAATGCAGATGAGCTAAAGGCATCTGTAGCATTATCGCTGAGCACGTCCAAAATCTGCTGCTCGCGTGCAGCACGGTGAGTGATGTACTCCCGAATCTTACTGCATGCGCTCAGCACGATGGGGCCATGACCTGATATGCAACACATATACATATCACTGAGTAATGTAAGACTAACAGGGCTAGCTGCACTAACACTCTAGCACACTTTGTGAGTTTGAAAACAATTAATTCAAATCTGAATTAAATGTGCATTAATATTAACATTAAAAAGTATGGCAAATGACATTCAATTACTTTCACTTAAAAGAGGATATAAATTTATATGCACCCAGAAACACACACCTGGGTATATTAGATCTGCACTGATGTCCAGCAGCGTGTGCAGCGAGAGAATGTAGTCATGCAAGTCCTCAAAAACAGCTGTACCCTCCCCCAGAATACAATCCCCAGAAAAGACAGCATTCTCCTCTTCCAGATACAGGGCCATGTGGTCATCAGTGTGGCCTGGGGTGAACAACACCCTAGATGGGTCCACATTAAATGATAAAATAAATACACACATGTTGCACCAACAACTTTATAAACATTTTATTGGACATACAGTCCCTTCCAAAAGTTTTGGAACCAATCAATTTTTTAAAATAATTTTTTATATATTAAAGACTTTTGGGTGGTAGGCTCACCATAGAGTAGCTCCCTCAGTCTTTATGACATCTCCATTTTTCAAGTATGTGTATTTCCTCTTCTCATCTCCAATCGCCTCAGGCTGATGAGGGGAGCGAGGGAGTTTACTCACCTCCAGGTCTAAACAAATTTATATACAGATTGAAGACTTTCACTTTCAAGACTCACTAACTAATGCATAATGAGTTCACTCATTCAACCAGTTTTTGCAAAGAGGCTGAACATTCACTTTATCACAATTAACTTTTACAGGAAGGCTAATCATTCAACCTCTAGCACATGGTGGGCACTATTTTCCCAATGATCATCATCATTAATTTATTTACTAACTTTAATTTAAATGTATTAATCATTTATTATATTTAAATATTCATTAACAGCAAGTGGTGAAGTTTTGCTTGTTTTGAGAGCTCACAGTTGTCACACTTTCTTCCTAAATCACAATTAACATTAACATTTACAGCATTTAGCAGATACTCTTACCCAGAGCGACTTCCATACCCTTATTACAGGGACAGTCCCCCTGGAGCAACTCAGGGTTAAGGGTTTGCTCAGGGACCCAGTGGTGGTAGTGCTAGAGGTGGGATTTGAACCTTGGACCTCTTGAGTCATAGGTCCATAGGCAAGTATCCTACCACTAGACCACCACTAGAATGTATTTATAAAAAAGATTAGAGTAGCTTTTTACTTCTTATTAGCAACAGTATGTTCATAGTTCCTGCATCAAATTAAAGAGAACACATTTTGACAACAAATATGCTTTAGCTGTTGGGCCACATTTTGAGTAACAAAATATAAACTGGAATTATTATTATAATTTTTTATTTGCTTAACCATTCCTTTAACCAGCATTGTCATTTTATTTAGTATTATTTTGGGGGGCTCTGACCTTTATGTATGTGTGTAAAGATATCAGGTACTCCTCCAGCATGATCATAGTGCCAGTGTGTGATGAGGATCTGTTGGATGGAGGAATCACTCTGTTGCAGAGCTTCCTTTAGATTATTTATGTACTCAGGAACGGAAGGTTCCCCTGCATCTATCAAAACACGCCTCACACACCACAATGCAGCGCGCACACACACCACAATGCAGTGCGCACACACACACACACACACACACACACACACATACACACATACATACACACACACACACAAATATGAATAAAAAGGTCATTGACCTTTTATGAGATAAACATGACAGATCAATAAGGGATGATAAGATTTACAAATGTTCACTATAATGTGTAGCTGACCTGATTAATATTAGTAACTTGATTAATCACTTAAGGATTGAGAATATGAGGATATTTATAGTTATCAATGTGAATTACAATCACAGTATTATTTTCTGAGAGTATCAAAATGTCTTCAAAAATTAAAGAACACTAAACATGCATATTTCCTTACAAATAAAGCTAAATTAGTCCTGCTTTTCTGTAATGAGTGCAGTACAGAAAAATGCTAATGGAAAAACACTGTATTCATAATAATTTTGGTGCTTATGATTCTTGTTCAATTAAACTTAACTCATGAAAAAATAATTCTATATTATATATATATATCACAACATATTGCACATCGTGAAAATACCCGAAAGTGAATATCCCTCCATGTCCCAATACCTTTTCCCTGTGCCCACCAGGTACGTGTTGGTCCCTTGCAGCGTCATGGGCCCGGGGTTACAGCCTAGAACACGGAGCACTCTGGAAGAAAGCTGCTCGATACGAGGGATCAACGCGGACATGTTTTTTTTCTTCAGATAAGCCGGTAAATATAAACCACACCAAGAAACCTGTTACCCTCTTCTAGCAAAACACAAGTGGAGTCTTACATCTCTGTTACATCTTTCCTGCAGAAGGATAGTCACTTTGAACTTCAAAACAAACCTACTTCCGGTTGCAAAGTTTACACAATACAAGTCTTTTATATCTAAAATATTTTATTTATATATATATATAATAAAATTAAGTCAGAAAAAACAGTACATTTTTTCCATTAAAAAATAAAAGGTGAATAATTATTATATTTGGACAGAAATTATCAAATGTATAAAGAAAAAACATGGGGAACAAAACTGAGATGTCAGGCTGGTGCCCTCTGTTAACCTAAAGGGTAGGGCACTGGTCATTGAAGCACTTGGGTCCAGAGAAACAGGGTTCAGTCAGAACAGTCTGAAAGAGTGATAAGATAAACTCTTACATGTTAATGTCAATAACTGTTCATAGAACACCCAGTGCTAATTGACCAGTGCCTGACTGCTAACAGTGGGTGTTTTGCAGCTTTATGTTGGGCACTTGCATTCTATGGACAAAAGTATTGGGACATCTGCTTATTACAACTACAGGAGAAACATCTCAATCCAAATGCAATAGGTAATCAACAATTGCAGCTTTGACAGCTTCCATTTTACTGGGAAGTCTTGGTCTATTTATCCAGAAAAGCATTTATGAGGTCAGGCATTGATGTTAGACAAGAATCTCCATTCTATTTCATTCCAAAGGTGCTATTTTGAGGCTGAGGTGAGGTCTCTTTCCATGTCTTTATGAAAGTGAAATGAAAGTGACTGTTCTTTTAATTGTGAAACAAAACAAAATAAAAAAAATCAGAGATAATTGATGAGTGCATTGTTATTGCCTCAGTTGTTGCTTCATTGACAAAAGACAACAAACTATGAGCCTACACAGGTTGCTCTCAAGGCAGATACCTCTTGTCACATAAATTATTTAATATGATGTAGCTCTTGGACTGTTTTGAACTTCTTATTCTATCAAGAAAATCACAGTTTTACCACCAAAATGCTGATTTACCAATGAGGTTTCAGTATACATCAGTTTTTCTGTGATGTGCAAACATAGTTACTGCAGAGTTCTAGAGCCTATTATGAGGAATCTCTTACTCAAAAGAGAATGTGTGTTAATTCAGATTTTTGGCTATAATGTGTAAGTAATTGCAGACAACCTGGGTGCATGCTTACTTGCTAGATTCAAAGGGTCCTTCAATGTTGAAAAGTTTTGCAGATTTTTGCAAGCTTTGGTTAGTAGTGCTTCAACTGTAGAATGGCCTAATCCAAGACCAAGGAGGGTCTTGTCCAAAGGCATTTAGAGTGAAATACTGGATAAGCTTGCTGATGATATCCAAAAATCACTGCCTGTCCAAGTAAAAGCCAAAATGTGTAGCCAGAGTTCTTATGGCGAAGAAGCTGTCTCAGAGAGCCAGGTTTTGTAAAAAGGACGATATTGCTGAATCATTCGGTTGCCCTCAGAGACTTATGGTAGTTGGATGCAAGTTCTCGTAAATAAGAGAAGGGGGAAACAAACAGTAAGGCAATCAAGAAGTAACAAAAGGGAGAAATCCCCTTGCCAAATCTATGACATAGTTTGGCTTCCTCAGAAGACAATGGAAGGACTATGTTTCTAAAGATGCAGGAGCATGACTTGCAGCACCAGGGTGAATAAATGACTCCACATTGACACTCTGTCTGTCAGGAAAGAAAGGAATAACTGAAGTTTTCACATCTGTATAATTTTTAAATGTCCTACTGTAACCAAGGTGTAACACTGAATACATGATTAGTAGTTATGCTGATGTTACTACTACCTTTAATTGTTAATGTATAGCTACACAGATATTAGAAACACTTAATATCAAGTAAGATTCAAAATTAAATCCAATATTTTTTGCGTTTGAAGATGTGCTTGTTTAAAAAAGACTCAGAAAGAGTACAGAATTCATGTCTATTGCAGTATTTACTATACGGCACATACAATGAAACTTTATTCACAAGACTGCAGCATTTCATTTACTGAGAGCAAAAATAGCTTCTGCCTTCTATTTACAATCCTCAGAAACAAAGTAAAAGTGACTCTGTCCAAGTGTGCAGTAACAAGTCAGTAGAGAAACAAACTAGCCACACATAAAGGCCATTCCAGTCATCATCACATGACACATGATACAGCACATGACACATTTATCCTTTATGGAAACAGAACTTAAGTCCAATAAGAGTCACATCATGAGTGGTCTACTATAGGCTTAAGTGGTACTATTTGATCTGTGCATGCAGAGTTTCAGAAGAACATTTGAAGCCTAAATGTAATTGATGAAAAAAGAAAAAGGTTGATCTGATGAAGTATTTCCTTGGCTTGGTGATAGGTCCTTGGCCTAATGTTTATACGTTATGGTTATGTGTGTATGTTCTAAACTGTTTCTTCAAATATGTTTCAGCAGAATTTAGAACTTACTCCTCAGGTTTTTTTCTCCCCCATGTGGATCAAATGTGGGATCCTTACTGCTACTTAAACAAACATCTCTATCTGTAATCAGCTTCCATCTGTAATTTCTGTTTTATAATAATGACAGGTAATATTAGTATTTAATACTCAATGGGATTAAAATTCAAATTGGATTAAATTCAAGGTGTTTTTTTTTAATACCCTTCCCTTCTCAGTGATTGAATGCAAGCTTTCACTTCTAATATTTATCAGTAAATTACATTTGGGGATTATTAAACAAAGGTCAAATTGATTAATGCAAAAAACAAAAAAAAAAGACTGCACATTCATATACACACGCATAAAGACCTAAAACAATATAATTCATATATTCCAGATATTTAACGAAGATAAATCTAACAGCTTCTGCACTACAGGGTCAGAACACATTCAAAAGGAGAGAAAGAGCTTAAAGAGAGAGTTGTAAATGTATATACAACATCCAGAAAGAGCGAGAGAGTGAGAGAGACAGAGAGGGAGACGAAGAGGGAGAGGTGCTGAGGCTGGATGAGAATGGAAAGGAGAACATACATGATGAAGGGAGGCAGAAATAAAGAAGAAAGGAGAGAAGGGTAAGGTTGTCTGTCCTGCTTCTATGTTTATCACTGAGGGAGGGCTTTGAGGATGGCATTCACCTCCTCTGCTACTGCAGTCAATGCAAACTCAAACTGCTCCTGAAATACACAAAAAACAGCAGCTAGAGTAAGGAACACACAGAATTGTGATGTAACAACTGTTGCCATGTTGGAGATGCTGCAGATTGTTGTTCCCCTCAACCTTACCAAAAATTGCACTTTTTAAAAGCTACAGAAATGTAATGTGTGTTAATTATTTTAATCATTTGTCTAGTATACATTTATTAGGACATACAGAGTGTTGTTGTTTGGTAATCTTAATGTGTTAATCCCAGCAAGTGGCAAATTTATAGTGGCTTCCAACCCTTCTAGTTTGATTAGCTACAATTACCTTGTCCAGCTCAATACAGTATCATTGCTATCTGGAAATTCAACATATTGCAAATCTAGCAATTTGTCCAGCCTGAACTCATTTGGATGAATAGTTGGATTTTTCTTGCGTAAACATTTTTGTAACTTGTTCACTGATAATGAAATCAAGATTCATTCAATAACTCAATAATTATGACTTTGGAATAAGTTCTGTACTTCATATATCATATAGAACTGAAAGAGCAAAAATAATTATTTACCTCAGTCATAAGAAACAGTAAAATAGATATGCAAGAATCTGTGTGTGTGTGTGTGTGTGTGTGTATGTATGTATGTATGTGTACCTTTGTTTGAACCATGCCAGGTCTTTGATCTCGCAGGTGCTCCAGTGTAGCAGCAATATCAATCTCTTTAGCACCTACACTCCGACACAAATAAACACATACTAGTCATACACAATCATCAGTAGCCCTGGGATTTTTATTCATATGATAAATTTAAGATTAATTTTGCACAGATCATCCAGTGATGGTCAAAGATAACTGGACAGATTGAACAATGAGGCTATTAATCTGATTTTGTTATACTGAATTATATTTTGCTCAGCTGTATGTATTGTGAAACCAATATTTTAAATTATATGATTGAAATTGATCTCACTCTGATTCTTATTCTGTTTTCTTGCCTTATTTTAATAATTTAATTTTGCCTTATTTAATATTTTAAAATGGAAAAATCTGACAGAAACCCAGGTCATGGACAATTACATAAATTTGTTCTTTCATTGTTATTGATATTAAAATATCAATAAAAAATATAATTATAAGAATAAAAAATAATAATGTTGCAACCTGATGGACTGGGTGGCTCAAGAATTTTGCATTCACACCTGTAAACATAGCGTCACGGTCTTTCGTGCCTGTGGTTCCGGCCGGGCACGACAGATGGCGCTCTGTTCTGACTGAGCACACCTGGGCTTGTTCAGACACAGGTGTGCTTCAATGGGGCTGCTATTTAAGTCCCAGTGAGTCAGAACATAGCACGGTTCATTAACAAGGCTCTGCCTTACAGTTAATGGTGGCACTTTTGGTTTTGTATGTTAGTTTTTGTTAATAAAGTTACGTTTTGGAACCCTGGCTCTGCGTTGGCGTCCTTCGAACTCCCCGCCACCGTTACACATGGTGTAACACATGGTCTAACAACCACAGAACCAATGATAACATATGGTGCTTGAGCCGCTAACTATTGTTAAAACATTGGATATACTTGAAACAGCAGAAAAACATTTTTTTAGCTATAATAATAAATATAAATAAATTATAAATTATAAAACATAAATAGGATTTAATAGTTATAAGGGTGATTTTAAGAATGAGTATTTAAAAACTTATGAAGTTATGAAATACCAGTGAATATTAAATGTCTGAAAAATTCTATGTAGAAAAGCTGTAGGTTCAATTGTTCAGATTCATTGTTCAAAGTCTACTTTTTTGGTAAACCATTTCACATTTCCCATTTAAGGTATTTATCAGTTGCTCCTATTCAGAGTGATGTACATCATGTTCATCTTTACCTACCTTTAGCCATTTTATTCAAAACCATATCAATCAATATATATGTCCCAGTCCTTCCAGCTCCATCACTGAGACAAACAGAGAGAAACAGGGGGAGAGGGAAGGATGACAATTTGGCATTTTAATAAAAAAACATGATGTTTTTATATGTGGGCATTTGTGTGGGTTTGTGCCGCTGTATATGCTTACCTGCAGTGAACGATGATGGGGCACGACCTTCCTCTGTAACATTTATTCACTTTTCTGTGGGAGAAAACAAACACATACAAATACACACACACACACACACACACACACACACACCAAAAAACATTTCAGACTCAGGTACCAATTCCTATTCCTGTTCCTGATCATCCCAATATAGAGGCACAATACAGTGAAAATAAACCCCCTCTACATTCACACACACACACACACACACACACTCACATTCACTGACACACTGCTGTGCTATTGGTTGGTGTCAGAACATCACAGTGTTATTTTCACATACCAGAATTATAGGACTGCAGTCTTGTGTATGTGAACAGCTGTGATATTAAGACAGTAGACAAGCAGGGGGAAAGTGGAAAAAAGAGAAAAAGAGGCAAAGGGATAGACATATATAGAAAGAGAGAGAGAGAGAGAGAGAGAGAAAGAGAGAGAGAGAGAGAGAGAGAGAGAGAGAGAGAGAGAGAGAGAACAATCCCTTTATCATGCACAACACTGGCCAAGTACAGTAGGAAAAAATTGAGCAAAGAGAAGAGATTTTAGCTCAAAGATCAACTGGCACAAGGGGGTGGGGTTGGGGGTGGGGGGGTTCCCAAGGTGCACTTGGATGTGGAGTCACGATTGTCAGTGATCACTTTTGTGACTATGCAACTGGGGTCAGAGTTCACAAGCTGCATCAGCACAAAAATGACACTGGCAACCGCTTAAACCAACGAGAGAGGGAGAGACAGAGAGAGGAAGAGAAGAAGACGAGAGAGAAAGGGAGAGAGAGACAGGCAGACAGAGAGGCAGAAGGAGAGTGAGAGAGACAGAGAGAGGCAAACAGAGAGGCAGAAGGAAAGTGAGAGAGACAGAGAGGCAGAGAGAGAGGGAGAGAGAGAGAGACAGACAGAGAGGCAGAGGGAGAGAGAGAGACAGACAGAGAGGCAGAGGGAGAGGGAGAGAGAGAGAGACAGACAGAGAGGCAGAGGGAGAGGCAGAGAGAGAGAGACAGACAGAGAGGCAGAGGGAGAGAGAAAGAGAGAGAGAGACAGACAAAGAGGCAGAGGGAGAGGGAGAGAGAGAGAGAGAGACAGACTGAGAGGGAGAGAGAGAGAGACAGACAGAGAGGGAGAGGGAGAGAGAGAGAGACAGACAGAGAAGCAGAGGGAGAGAGAGAGAGAGAGAGAGAGAGAGAGGGGAGGGAAGGGCAGAGCAGTAGGTAATCACTGAGAAATAGGGAAAGAGGGGCAAAAGAAATATAACAATAGAAAAATAAAGAGAAAAAAAGTTCCCTGTAACCTCAATACAATAATTTGGCTTCTAAGTCATGTTTTAGAATTGCCAACACACAAACACGACAGTTTTGGACCAGAACAAAACTGAAATCCTATTGAGGCTGGTTCATGGCTTCTCCAAAACAGCTGGTTTGTGGAGTGTTCTTGGTATGCAATGGTAGGTACCCAGCAATGGTACAAGTATAGACAACTAGCGAATAGATGATGCAATAATGTACTCAGGGGGAAAAGGCAAGTCAGCGGAACATTGTTTTTCACTAAATATAATCCATGGCAATCACATCTATTTGCAGTAGGAAACATTACAATGAGTTGTTCCCCAAATTCCCCCCAATCTGATTTAGAATCCGCACACTAAGGGATGTTTCACCCAGTTTTTGGTAGCAAATTATAGTTTACATAAAACTGTTTTTCTTTAATGAATGGCATTTTCCAAAACAAGTAGGGGATGAAATGATATCCCTCAACATGGTGGAAAAAATTTGGAAGCAAATACAAAATGCAAATAAGTAATAATGATTTGGGATTTGTTCAATGAAGCAACAGCGGTTCCCAATCAGCTATGTGTAGAATCTGGTGTAAGTACAAACCCAATAGGAACTATTAAAAACATGGTCAGGCAATGGAAGAATCTGTCAAATTTTAAGCAAAATATATTAAATATTGATGCACCACAAAACAAGTTAAAAACATGATTGGCAGGATGTGGATGACAAAACAGTAAGAAATGGTATTTCTTATCAGCAGTCATCTAAGCAGTAGAAGACAATGTTACAGTGAGCTAAAAAGAATTATGGATGTTTGGATGAAAGTGATAAAGTGATGAATAACACATCTGCTTTGGCCAAAAGGGTGATGGTTGAATTTTGGTCTGGTGCCTTTAATTTAAAAACACTGATTGAGACATAAATATAGCTGTATGAAGAAAAACAATTTCATTTTCCCATTCATTAATGACCTGGGGCTGCATGTCAGGTAAAGGCATATGTTACCCCAGTCAAATGGTCAATGCTCAGGTGGCATTTTTCAGCACGATAATGCAGCTTGACGGAGTGTGAAAGTGACTGTTCTTGTCATTGCGAGTAAATGGCACAACACACAGTGAACCACAACGAAAGTACACCTTTGCATTTTACCCATATGCACAAACACGTACAGCAGGGCGTAGCTATTGAAAGCGCCCAGGGAGCAGTGAAGGGTTCAGTACCTTGCTCAAGGGCAACCTACTGCCCCCTGAGTGTGTTAAAACTTTTCTTTCAGAAAGGCATATCAAGTCATTGACATGGCCAGCGAACCATTCAGATGTCAATCAACCTGCTCAAGGAAGCTGGAACAAGCTTAATGGAGAAAACATTTTTTGTTAGTGCATTTCATGTCTCGAGAATTTAAGACAGCTTAAATTGGGGGTGATATAATGGTAGGACCACTTGGGCCTATGGACCATGGATCAAAAGCCTATTGAACAAGAGGTTGCAGGTTTGAATCCCATCTACTGCACTAGCATCATTGGGTTCCTGAGCAAAACCCTTAATCTCAAGTTACTTCGGGGGACTGTCCATGTAATCAGGAAGTGGAATTTAGCATCTGCTAAATGCCGTAAATGTAAGCCATGTCATTCACTAAAAGCCACAAAGTATTAACTTTTTATATACAATTCCAAAAATGTTTTCCTCCATATCCATATAATTCCATATTTTTTCTGTACTTGATCTAGAAGACATTTATTTATTAATTTAATTATTTAAACATCATTTGCTTAAGCTGTTTCAAGGAGCCAGAAATAAAGAAGAACAGTTTTGTACAATATCAGATAAAAACAATGGATGAACAAATGTGATGATCTTTGTTGTATAACAAGCCAGTGAGCAATATTCTTCACTACTTCACAATAGTCCCCTTTTTGCAGCTGGTGGGAATGTGTGTGTGAGTGTGTTTGTTTGTGTACCTGCCATAGCATGTATTATTTTCAAAGCTTTTCATTGTTTACTTTCAAAAAGTTTATACAATATTAATTATATTACTAAATATTACTTGTCATGTCGATAAAGTGGGCAGCGGTGGCCTAGTGGTTAGGGCGTTGGCCCTACGATCGGTGGATCGGGGGTTTGAACCCCTTCCCCATAGGTTGCCCTGAGGTACCCTTGAGCAAGGTGCCGTCCCCGTCCCGCTCCACCCTGCGATGGGCTGGCGACCTGTTCAGGGTGCGTCCCCCGTCCTCGCCCTGTGTGCGCTGGATTGGACACCAGCACTCCCCCGCGACCCCGTTTGGGACAAGCGGCAGATAATGGATGGATGTCGATAAAGTCTAAACTGAACTGGGAGTGAGTTAGAGAAGTAAAGTAAGGGAGTGGTGAGGTAAAAAAAAAAAGATGAAAAAAGAGGGAGGGGAAAAATAAGGGGAAAAAAAGCTCTGACACCAATGTGCCCAATTAAACAAGCATTCACAAACCCTGTGCTCAACATGCACACACCCTTACACTCTCTGTGCAGCTTGTGATTTACCTGCGGAAGTCAAGCAGAGCCTGGTTGGTCTCTGGTGTGTGTTGATTGAGCCAGGTGTGGTAATGGAACTGTGTGACAGTGCGACTTTCATTTGTCTGCATGTTCTTCAGGTAAAAGCTACGAACCAGGAAATCCTCACACCACACATGCTCAGATACCAGGTTTACCTACACACACATACATGCAATCAGGTTAAATATATATTTTACTATAGTGTTTTAAACTTCTCTTAGATTTTTTTAAAATAAAAAAATGTACAACATCATGTTGCAATTTCTCTTTATCGTTTACAATAAAACAGGTAATTTTTACTGTGCCTTCAAGAGTGATATATGTAAATTACCTATGTTCTGACTGGCTGCCCTATATTGTGCCTAAGCACAACAGTCAATATAACCATTGCTTTGTCTGGTTGACTTCATTTCATTTGTTAATATAAATTCATTCCTGCATATCAGTGAGACACATTTACCACTTTGGAATATTGTCGTTCCTTCTCACAACACCTAAAAGGCAAACCCCTAAACTATGAATACCAATTGATTAAGAAATTCAAAAATTCTCCTTTTAGGTCAGATCAGGACTGTGGATGAACCAGTCATGTCTTTGTATTATGTGCAGAATGCAATTTGGCATTGTCTTGTAGAAAAATGCATGGGTATCCTTGTATAAGATGTCAAGGCTTTGACAAGGGTACTTACACAACCCTATGCCATGACCGACCCTGGCTTTTGGACTTGCTGCTCATAACAGTTTGTCTAGTCCTTTTGTTCTTTGTCCGGACCACTTTCAAAAAAGATTTGAAATACTTAGGTGTCAGACCACAATATATGTTTCCAGTATGTGGTAGTACATCCCAAGAGAAGCCCAGAGAAATTGACCTACATATGGACATGATTAACATAAGGATTCCTTTATGCACGATTAAGTTTTTGGTGGTATTTTTTAAATTAATAAACTTAGTGTTTCTGTGTTTGACAGAGGTTTGCTAAGGTAATAGCAATGGAAGTTCTATCAGCTATTGAAGAATGACAGTTCTTAACGCCATCTGAAGGATTATAGGCCATTGATGTTCAGCTTAGCCTTGTGCCACTGGCCTTTATGCACAATTTTTTTTTTTCCAGATTCCTTGATTGTTTTGCACTGTGGGTTGAGAAATACGAAAATTCCAATCTCCCTTTGATAAACAGTGTTTTTAAACTTTCTAAATTTTCTCACACATTTTTTGACAAACTGGAGATCCTCTGCACCTTTTTGCTTCTCAAAGACTAAAGCCTTTTTTGGATGCTGCTTTTGTAACAAATCATGATTAAAAGTATCGACTGGCCTCACCCATTTGAAATCACATACCTATTTAATTACTTAGTTACTACCCCTAAAATGCCCCTGACCAAATAGGAATGTGTTGCAGGCCAGAAATGCACAAATGAGTGTATATTAACCAATGCCATGAAGTTGATCAAACAATAGATAAAACATCTTGGGCTGTACAAATCTGAATATCAGCATGAGTATTACTCTGATACTGGCAAACAACACTGAATTGGATATCAGATGCTTAATTAAACTTTACCTGATATGCTGTAAAGAGAAGTGTGTTCACAAGAAACACAGATTAGCTCCTTGTACATGTTAACAATAAGTACAATAGTAAGAGTAACACTTTCATCATGTAAGCTGTGTGGAATTGTTTGGCATACTCAGACAAACATAGTGCTAACAGTTTAGCTGCTTAAGAGGGGAGGAAAAGATTGTGCTGGGTGGTATTGATATTGACAGATGTTCTGAGAGTTGCAATTTTGTTTTCATTTCTGGAAATAAAAAAGAGACACTGCACTGCACCTAGTTCAAATAGTCTGTGCTAAAAGTGAAAGTATTTTTTTCCTTTCTCATCTGCATTTTTCATACTGTCCCAATATTATCTGTTTTGGGCTTCAGCAATGTCTAGATCAGCAATGTGTGTGTGTGGACTTTTGAGTCAAGTGTGAGAGAGTCTTAGGTACCTCATATATGTGGTAGAGATTGGAGCCCTCATCTGGCCAGTAGTGGTAACACTGTTTAACACCACTCTCTGTTAGAGGGGTCAGCATGACAATGACCACACAGCCACTCTCCCAAACCATCTGCATAAAAAACAAACAAACAGACATTAGGCATGTTCATCAACACACACACACACACACACATACACACACACACACACGCATGCACACACAGGGTTACCTGCCAGAAGTCAGCCACAGTGGAGGGCAAAGGACCCTGAGTTGCAATATATGCCGGGTTCCTGGGGTCGTGATCCATCTGAGAGCAAACACACACACTCTAAAATTTGTGTCATTCTGTGAGACCAGCTATGTTATACAGATGGTGTTGACAGTGGTGCTGACAAAAAGACAGGCGGTGGAGCTGGAGGTGGCAGAGCTAAAGATGCTAAGATTTTCCATTGAGTGTGACTAGGATGGACAGGATTAAAAAGAATCGGAAGATTTGGAGACAAAGTTATGTTGGTTTGGACGTGTAAAGAGGAGAAACAAGGATTATACTGGGAGAAGGATGCTGAGGATGGAGCTGCCAGGAAGAGAAAACCAAATAGGAGGTTCATGGATTAGATTAGAGAGGACATACAGGTGGGTAGCGTGAAAGAGGAAGATGTAGGACCGGAAGAAATGGAAATGGAAGAAATGGAACGTATTGTCCAGCAGTGGCGACCCCTAAATTGGAGCAGCCGAAAGAATAATAATGAGAAGAAGATGTCTATGATTCTGTGGTCTGATGTATGCACATATTTTCAGCTCTGTTTCTCTTTGATTTTAAAAGCACATTTTTATGTTTTTTTCAGATTTTTACATTGTATTACTTACTGTTTTTACAAGAAATAATTTTTTTTTTTTTAATTGTTTCTGTTCCACACTCAGTATATTTTGTGTACTTTTCCCATCCATTTATCATCTGAGCAAGGGCTGCTATAGCCTATCCCACTGCTCTTAGGGCAGAAAAAGTGAAACATGAACTGGTCCCCACCCCATTGCAGGGCATGTTCCAGTAACACTTTAGTATAAAAAGTGGGTCGGACAAAAGTTTACATCCTTGTTGAACCCAAGATACAACAATAGTGGTCCTCATTGAAAAAAAAAACACAAACACATTTCACAAGAACACATGATGGCAAAATAACACAACAACCAGTACTGCAGTGTGTTGAGTTGAACCTGTAATGTGACATTTATGACTAGAGTAAGATGTACACAGTTGGATTATGTCCTTGGCAGGGTCGGTAGGATGATCTTGGAGGTCATGAAGAGGAGGAAGGAGTCCATGATCAGATGTTGCATTGTGCTTTTGTAGACTTAAATGCACTTTGTTTGAATCTTCAGCATCTGATCATTGACTCTGCCCTCACCTTTCTCCTCTTCTTGACCTCCAAGGTCATCCTACAGACCACCATCCTATGCCATTTAGTTACACTCTCCCCTGTCACTACTTGCCAGTCTCCAGTCTACTTCATACTGACCCTCCTGCAAAGAATATAATCCACCATCCATAATGCATCTTCCTTCAGTCTTATATGTCACATTACAGATTCAACTCAACACACTACAGTCACACTACAGTACTGGGTAATTGATATTACTGCAGTTTCAATTTGGAGACAAAGTCAGAGAGATGAGATTGCATTGGTTTGGACATATGCAGAGGAGAGATGAGTAGTATATTGGAACAAGGGTGTTGCAAATGACCAGAAGAAATGGAGACAGATAATCTGCTGCGGCGACCCCTAATGTGAGCAGCTAAAAGGAGAATTACAAATGAAGTGTATACTGAATGTCATATAGAATGTAATGTAATGAGAATACAGTGTTGTGTGAGTTGAGTTTGTGAGAAATTAGCCTGGCTTAGTATACTTAAGTCACAAGCATCTATTGCATTTTGTAGTCTGTTGTGAAGTTTATAGTATTTTCTCACAATAGGGCTGGCATTGATGTAGTCGGAGTTGCCTTGGCTGTTCTCCACTTTCAAGCAGATTCTAGAATGATCATCTGAAATGTACACACAAACACATGCAGATTTCAATTTTTGGTTCCATGTAGCAAGGGAAGTTCCAACAGATGAACTTGTCAGACATTTCCACACTTCAGAGTAGCTCAGTCAGCAAGCACAATCAGTTGTTGACTAAAGGGGATCATTATTGTTTTTACACCCAATAATCTTTCTAATTTTGAATCCATTGCACAATCCAATTTGTCACTTTTGTGCAGATGATATTACAAAATGTTTTTTTTTTTCCTGTCCCAGTTGCTAGATATCACACTGCCTCCGATTGGAGAGTGAAAGCAAGGAAAGTTGTCAAGCTGACAACCCTAACTGTCCTGACAAGAAAATGTAAAAAAATATACATGAAGTTATATGCTAACAAGTAAACCCGAAACCTCTGTTTTTAGTAAGCACAGTGATCACTTCTTTGGAGTGCTCCCATGTTCAAAAACTACAAAAGTACATGCGTGAGATGCTCACAGGGTATGGAGGTGCTGACACGGTTCTTCTTGGCATTGGAATCTCTCTGGCCAATGCTACAACTGTTAGGCTCTGCTTGATATGCACACAGGGCCTCCCACTCCTTCTCGAGCCGGTTCTTATTTTTCAGATGGTCCTCCATATAAGACTACAGGATGGGAAATAGCAGAGAGAAACAGAGAGATATATACCAGGAAAGATTGTATGAATGCAGTCATCAAGAATTTCCTTTATGAGCATACTGCATGATTCTGGCCAATAAAAGCATAAGACTGTGTAAATTTTACTTAGAGCACTACATTTCTGCTTTAATCTGTAATAGATAGGATCCCTTTATTTGGGTAGTAAATGTGGTAACATCATATTTATTTATTAGTTTTTTAATATCACTCTATATATATATAACAGTATATAAAGTATAGACTCCATTAATGTGATTCACTGATTTAAACATTTGAAGACATTTAGACTTATAATGTATAATATACAATATATTAGACTTGTTGGTTAAAATGAATAAAGTGCAAAGAAATATTTTTGAATTGACCGAATAATTGTGATAACCATGATTTTAGTATTAACCAAATGTTTGTGAAAAAGTGAAAGTGACTATTCTCATCATTGTGAAACACAGCACAGCACAACACAATGAAATTCAACCTCTGTGTTTCAACCATACACACATGCAGCAGGGGGCAGCTATTGAAAGTGCCCAGGGAGCAGTAGCCTTGTTCAAGGCTCCCTAAGTGCAAACTATTGGTGAGGGAATCGAACCCACAATCTTCTGATCAGTGGGCCAACTCCCTAACCACTGGGCTACTAGGCCACTGCTTATAATTTCAGATTAAAAGTGTATCTGCTTTACATATGCTGCCTCAACTGCAAGTCACAATTGTAGTACTGTATGTGGAAGCAATAACATATTCTGTCAATACTGACAGTGCATGTCTGCCTATACCAGGATCATGTGTCCAGTGGAGATGTCCATGTTGGAGTGGGCAGGCTCTTCACTCCAGGAAGATGTGCTTGTACGGGCAGAAGGGCTGGGGATTGGGCCATCGCTCAGCTGGGATGATACACTATTTATGCGAGATGAGTGACGAGGCTCTGATCTCTCCACTGGTGGCTTCACAGCCATTCGTTGCCTACATAATTCCTGTAGAAACAAGTCAGTAAAACTACATATTAAAATACTTGCTATGAAATTGGTTTCTTGTTTTTCACTAGTGATTTTTAGATGGTGTCATAGCAGTGCTAGGTGTGATAGACGTATGTCACGGTGGCGGGGAGCGGGAAAGACATCATCACTGAGCCAGAGATTCTAGAGGTACTTTATTTTCACGAAACTGGACCAAGAACAAAACTATAACCAAAATCCAGACACGAAACTGGAATACATCAAAAACAAAACCACCCGTAACAATAACTGAAGTAAAGTGAATGAGCCGCGCTCTGTTCTGACTCATTGAGGCTTAAGTAGTCAGCCTCAATGTAGCACACCTGTGTCATATGTGCCAAAGTCCTGACAACGTGACCTGCCTGAAGACACCAAGATCTGTGTGTTTAGCTTTGGTTTAGATTTTTTATTTATTTATTTAACTGTAAAAAAGTACAGTAAAAGTAAAGTAAAAGTAATGCTTAAAATTATGCATATTTTTTTTGTGTATGTAACCAAAAATGTATATAATTAAGAAATACAAGAAAATCAGAAAATAAAATGTAAGAAAAAATGTCATAATGGAAAAGAAAGAAATAGGAAAGGACACTACAAAGACATCCCTGGACACAGTGAAACACATACAAACTAGTGCACACAGCTTTTCTTGCTCCTTGTACCTGGTAGGTAGCTGTGGCTTCGGTTGCAGGGTCAGTGGCAAGGTTAGTGAGTTTCTCTTTCAGTTTGTGATGCGAGCGATGACGGAGGCAGTATATGATGCTGGAGACCAGCAGGACACCGATGATGCAGATGATAGAAATCACGGTCAAGATCAGAAACTTCAGAGACTCAGACCGGCTGTACTTAGTGGGGATCTGACTCAATTTAGCTCTCTATAGGGAGAGAAAGAGGGAGAGGAAACAGAGAAAGAAAAGAGATAAGGGCAGAGATACAAAGTGAATCAGCTGAATCTACTGCATTTCACCTACTTTTTTCAATCAGGCACAAAAAATAAACAAAATGATCACTTACATCAGTAACTCCTGCCTCTACTATAGAGACCCCAGCTTCTTTCTCAAGTGCAGCTTTTTGACGAACTGATAAACACACACACACACACACACACACACACACACACACACACACACACACACACACACACACACACACACACACAAACACATATTTATAGAAGAGAAAAGTTCATGATAATTACCATACAGACTAGGTGAATGAAGAATGGTGTATACATGAAAACCTCTTACCTGCTACATTGGCGACATCAGATGTGGTGACATTCTGAGAATTGGGGCGCACCTGAAATGTCACAGCTGGACCAACAACACTACATAAAGACATGCACGCAAACACACACACAAATACACATACATTCACACACAATTATTTCTTTATTATGTTTGATTTCTAATTTATACTAAGGGGCTGTTCAAAGAAAAGACACATCACAAATACAAACTCACGAGAGCTCAAGGAAATCAGTCATTTGGATCTTTGCTTTGCGAGACACCAACTCCATGAGATGGAGACCCTGATCAGTAGGGAGAGCGCTGTGGGAGAAGAAAGAGTACAAGAGTGAGAATGTGAGAGAGAGAAAGAGAGAGAGAGAGAGAGAAAGAGATATTGCTTACATTTGCTTTCATGTGTTGGTGAACAAGTATCTGTATGACAGAGAGACATACTCAGTATCTGTTATGATGTATCCATAGTCGTCGTTCTTGGCATTGCTCTGCACGTCAAGCTGCAGGTCTTGCACTTTCATTTCTTTGCGGTGAGGTGTAACATCTTCCTCCAGGACAGAAGAGGGTGCTATTGCAGCAGCCTGTACCCAGCCCTCCACCTCTTCCACCTGCTCCATGGCCTTCTTCTGCATACCCACATCCCGCTGAGTTGTTTTGCTGCGCACCATCTCTACAGATATGCCCTGACTCTTCGTTAGGGGCCCTGTTTCTGAGAAAGAGCTCTTATCCAGATATTCCAGCAACTTCCCCAATAATCCAATTTCCTACAAGGAAAGCAACAGAAAAACAAGTAATATATGTTCAGAAACAACTAAATTATAAATACATTCATTAGCTAAATCTGTTTCATTAACCTGGGGTTCACACATGTCAAACAAATACACCTGGCAGTGCCTCAATGAGTAAAGTCCTCTCTGGCAAAAAAGTTACTGCACTTATGCACTTACACTGAAACATTCACACACAGAATAATTTAGTTGCCCCTTTTCACTTCTGTCTCTCTCATTCTCTGCAGACAGTATTTATAACAGCAAAACATAGATACCTTGCCATCTGCAAGAGATCTCTCCTCTGCCCTTGTTTGTTTTTCTGAAAGAGAATTAAGCAGCTTATCATCCTTATTTATGTAGACAGATGTTCAAATTAGAGATATGAGATGCTTAGAGGTTATGAGAAAACATCTGATCTTATTAAGCACTTGATCAAAAACCCTACATGCTGTAATTCAATTTTAATAATTTTCTTAACCCCAGGCCAGATGGTATGTCTGTACAAAGACACAGTGCAAATGTGAAGTGATGGCAGCATAAACTCATAAGTTTCCATTATACCTGAAATTAATGTTCAATTTACTAAGGCTGTACCTAATTATGCAAACTACAAAGTGCAACATTTGTGAAATGCACATTTGAGGGAAAGATTGAACTGTTGATAAACTAAGACATTTCCTACAAAAGTACAATATTAATTAACGTCAAAATAAGCAAATTTTCTAAATATTGACAGGGAAGTTCAATGCGAGTACATTGAAAAAGTGTAATTCTACTTGCATACTTTCAGTACAAGTTCAAGAACCTATGACCTTTGCCATTCCAAAAGGAATTTCAATACCTCCAAGCATGATTGACTGTATAGTTCATGTATCAGCGAAGCAAAAACATAGTCTGTGTTTTTAGTCTCATACACCAGTGTCTGTAGTCACCTGTGTATCTTTTTTACCTGTCACAGAGGTGATGGCATGAAACTTTTGGTTGGCAAATGAAGTATCCATGTTTTGTTGCCTTGTTAGCTCCAAGGAATTTTGCTCCTCTGAATCAGCTCCTGGTTGATGATCCTGGTCTCTAGGTTCCTGTTCTTCAGGTGTCAGATCCTCAGACTGCAGATCCCCAGGTTGCAAGTCCTTAGACTGGTCTTGTCCCTCTACATCTCGGGGTGCATATCCTTGCTCTGCTTGCTGTTCCACAACCTGTAGAGCATCGGCAATGAGACCAGCCAGCTGGTCCAGATCCGCTGCACTCAGGCTCTCCACATCTACATTGTGCTTTCCCACGTTCCGCAGAACATTACGAATAAATGTCTCTGAGGATAACAGAAGGCACATAGTTAGAACCACATAAGAGTTTTCAGTAGCCTAGAGGTACATTTGTAATTTGATGTTGCAGAAAACACAAGTGCTTTAAATCAATAAAGCAATGCATGAATGTCTGAAGTAAGTCACAAAGAAAAAATCTTTATGAAATCAAATTAAAATGAAATCTAACTGAGTAATAAGTAAAGGAAATATACAGTGAGGAAAATAAGTATTGAACATGTCAGTGTTAGTATACATACATAAATATAATTCTAATGAGGTTATTGACATTTTATTATTAATTCAAATTATTGAAATTTACATCAGATGTTGGTAACAACCCAGGTAATCCACACATACAAAGAAATAAAAACAAATAAGTCCATAAATTATAGAGTGTAAAGTGGAATAAGGGAATAAGTATTGAACACATTAAGAAAAAGTGGTGCAAAAAGGCATGCAAGGCCAAGAAACCAGCTGAAATCTGTCAGTATTTAGAAAGAAATCCTGTACCCTATCACTGCAAATTAATATTGGCTGGTTTAGTCCTAATTTATGGCCTATTACAAGGTTTCTCATTACCAAGGTATCTCACAAGAAGCACTCATGAAACATTAAAGCAAAGCTCTCTCAAGACCTTTGAACCTTCTTTTTACAAAACATACTGATGACATTGGTTTCTAAGCTTCTGAATGTTCCAGTGTGCACTGTTGGCGACCATTTCACCATAAATCATAATTTTCACCATGATCAGGTCCTCTCAGGATTTCTGATGGAGGAGTCAAAAGAACAATGAGAAGTTTTCCAAGAGCAAAGGACCACTAGTGGAGAGCTTCAGAAAGCTGGAACTTGGAGGTAGACATCAATAAGCAATCCACTCAACTGATATGGCTCAGCATGCAAGACTCCACTGCTGAAGAAAAAACATGTTGAAGATCATTTAAAGTTTGTTGCATTTGGACAAGCCAAGGAAATTCTGACAGAATATAGTCTAGTCAAATTCAACCAAAACTGAACTCTTTGAATGTGAAGTGAAGGCGACAACTTGTCATTGTGAGTACACAGCACAACATTCAGTGAACTTCAACAAAATGCAGCCTCTGCATTTAACCCATACACACATGTGCAGCAGGGGGCCACTATTGAAAGAGCCCAGGGAGCAGTGATGGGGATGATACTCCGCTCAAGGGTTCCTCAGGGCAACCTACTGGTCTGGGATTCAAACCCACAACCTTCTGATTCTGGAACATACGGCCTAACCACTAGGCCACTGCTGCCCAAAACAACATTCTCCTTCATGGAAATATTTAAAAAAAGACAAAAGATTTGAATGAAGAGAAACCCAAGCTATATCACTGCACTGCACTGCACTGAACTGGACGTCACTGCACACACCATATCTGGAGGTGAATTGGCACTGCACATGACTCCGAAAACACCCAACAGTAAAATTTGGAGGCGGAAACATCATGGTGTGGAATTGTTTTTCAGCATATGGTATTGGCAGACTGCATAAAACTGAAGGAAAGATCTGCTGCCATTTACCAGGATGCTGAAGATGAAATGAGGGTGGAATTTTCAGCAGGAGAACGATTCCAAGCACTGCCAAGGAAACTCTCAGTTGGTTTTAGAGGAAGAAAATAAAGCTGCTAGAATGGCCAAGTCAATCACCTGACTTGAATCGTATTGAAAATCTATAGGAAGAACTGAAGATCAGAGTTTATAGAAGAGAGCCCCAGAACCTTCATGATTTGTGTGGAACATTTGATTTGTTTGGAAGAATTAGAAATATATACTTAGAAAAACACTGACATGTTCAATACTTTGCATTGTTATAAGTACACAAAATACAGCTGAGTTTAAAATTCTTTTATTATCCAATAGTCATAACATCAGCAAAGAACACTTAATTTTTTAAGCTGTTATACAATCAATCATTATAATAATCCTAATGAGACATTTATAAAGTAAGATCTTGCAATATATGCTTCCATTAACTTTTTATAGTTACATTATAATGATTCTAACTATATGGGAGGAACCTCTTACCATCTACAGGAGTCAGGGGGTCCTTTACAGAACTCTGTGAAGATCCACTCTTCAGGAAGATGTTGTCTGATTTTGCTCTACCCTCCTCTTCAGGTTTACGTGGCATGTTCTGAGATAGGTACTGTTTAAGGGCAGCAATAAGGATGTCTGGGCCATCCTGCTTTTGTGGAGGGCTGAACGATGTGTCGCTCTGGTAACGAGTAAGATCAGGAAAGGATGCTGGTTTATAGGGTGAATCTGGCGTAAACTCAGGAGGGGGGGGGTCGCCTTTATTGCGTGGTTTGCCAGAACGATAAAACTCCAGTGGCTGAGAAGACTTCATATGGCTGACCTACACACAATTAATACGTACCAAACGATAAATATGTAAACTGTAAAAAAAACTTTTACCAGAAAAAAAAAACCAACTTAATATGTGTAATTTTAAATGCCAAGAAATCTTGATTAATCAATTAGATTCTGATAATCTATCAAGCTGAAATGACTGTAAAGTCTTGGTCACTTAAGAAACAGAGAAAATATGCTATACATTATATTAGTGCATTATTGATATTCTTACAGTAGCAGGATGTGAGTTTGATTTTCAGTTTACAACTTATTTAGTGAATGTCACAGTGTAATACAATGGAGGCTGTGTTAGGTTTATTTGGGATTTTTTACTTAGCTGCATATGACTAAATATGTCTAAATACCTCAACTTAATTTACATTTACATTTACGGCATTTAGCAGACGCTCTTATCCAGAGCGACTTACATGTCCTAATTACAGGGACAGTCCCCCTGGAGCAACTCAGGGTTAAGGGTCTTGCTCAGGGACCCAGTGATGGTAGTGCTAGAGGTGGGATTCGAACCGGGGACCTCTTGATCCAGAGGTCCGTAGGCAAGTACCCTACCACTAGACCACCGCCACCAAACCACAATGGATCAAATGGCACGGCAACACATACCATTTGATATATTTGATTTTTCTTCTAAGGTTTTTTAAAGGAGTTGAAAAGAGATCAAGTCAGAAGTGGGATTAATTAATGTCCTGAGCTCTGATTTTGGTTAATAAAGATGAGTATTTATAAAAACACCTACCTTTTTTGATAATTTTGGCAATAGGCCCAAATTTAGCAAGTACTTTTGCAGATTCCTGCTAAGTTCTTCCTCCAATGGTTTCAGTCTTCCATCTCCAACAGCAACCTTCTGTATGGGCCTACATGAGAAGGTGGAGCTTATTGGCATATTTTTTCTTATCAGTGAAATACCCTGTCCTTTAGAGACAATAGATTATTAGATCAGAATAGATCACCTTAATACATTATCTATGGTTGGCTTGCAATTCACAAGCTTCACAAGTTTCAACACATTCAGCTCAGCAAGTAACAGTCAAAACTTTATATTATCTGAATGAGACATGTTAAAGAATGGACAACGCAATCTGACATTGGTATACAGGGAATTAAGTACTTATGGTGCAATTTGTAGTGTCTGTTGTAGGTTTATTCTTGTTCTTGGACAGCTGGGGGTGTGCACATATTTGGGTCTGGGTCATAATATAAAAAAAACAATATTTCCAATAACCATATATATGTAAGTGTATGTATTACCTTGAGTCAGGAGGCGTTACTGAGATTTTGCGTAACTTTGAAAACTCTTTAGACAGAACCTGCTGAGTGATATCGTCTTCCCATGACAGACCTCAAAAAAAAACAATCAGGGGTCACATGTAAGATTCTTTCACATACATAGTTATACAAATTCAATATATAGTGAAAGTTACCCTGAGTAGAAGTAGAAGTAGGAATTAGATTTAAAATTAAAAGAGGAACTAAGAAGCTAAATCTAGAGTAAAAATATATTCCTGAAAAAAGACAACAAGTATAAACATATTACTCGATATTCAACAGAGTGCCATGTTGACAGGTTGTATATATACTGTTCAAAAAATTAAAGGAACACTTCTGAAATTAACAACAGATGCACTAAAGGGACAACATTGAGTCGACCCCCAAAACAGGAATGGTTTTGCAGGTGGAGGCCACAGACATTTTTTCCCTCCTCATCTTTTGTTGACTGCTTGTCAGTAGTTTAGTAGTACACCAGGATGGCAAATTAATATGTGCCATTGCCAAAAGTTTGCTGTCTCCCAGCACTGTCTCAAGAGCATGGAAGAGATTCTAGGAGACAAGCAGTTACTCTAGGAGAGCTAGACAAGCCTGTTGGAGGTCCTTAACCCTTCAGCAGGGCCAGCATCTCTTCCTTTGTGCAATGAGGAACACAATGAGTACTGTCAGAGCCGTACAAAGTGACCTCCAGTGAGCCACTGGCGTGAATGCCTCTGACCAAATCATTATAAACAGACTTCATGAGGGTTGCCTGAGGACCTGAGGACCTGACATCCGCCCTGTGCTCACACCGTGGCCATGGAGCTCGACTGGCATTTGCCAGAGAACACCAGAATTGGCAGGTCTGGCACTGGCGCCCTGTGCTTTTCACAGATGAGTGCAGGTTCACTCTGAGCTCATGTGACAGAGATGAAATGAAAACGTTATGCTACCTGCAACATTGTTTGGATGATTGGTTTGGTGCTGGGTCTGTGTTGGTCTGGGAAGGCATGTCCATGGAGGGACACACAGACCTATACAGGATAAACAATAGCACCCGGACTGACATTAGGTATCGGGATGAAATCCTTAGACCCATTGTTAGACCCTTGGCCTCCTCACTCGCCTGACCTAAATCCAATAGAACATCTCTTGGACATCATGTTTAGGTCCAATCGACGCTGCCAGGTTGCACTTCAGACTGTCCAGGAGCTCAGAGATGTCCTGGTCAGGATCTGGGAGGAGATACCCCAGGACACCATTCGTCATTTCATAAGGAGCATGCCCCAAAGTTTTCAGGCATGCATACAAGCATGTGGGGTTCATACAAACTACTGAGTACAATTTTTAGCTGCTGCAATAACATTTCAGCAAATTGGACTAGCCTGCCACATCAGTTTTACAGTTTACATTTCTTGATGACTTCCAATTAAGACCTCTGTAGGTTGATAATTTTAATATTCATCAAATGATGTGGCATACTTTTGTTCCTAACACATGAACCATTTCATATCAGTATGGATATCCAGCAAGATTCAAAGTGTTCCTTTAAGTTTTTTGAGCAGTGTGTATATATACAGTACTGTGCAAAGGTTTTAGGCAGGTGTGGAAAAAATGCTGCAAACAAAAAATGCTTTCAGAAATATAAATAATGATTGTTTATATTCATCAATTTACAAATGCAAAGTGAGCGAACAAAAGAAAAATCGAAATCAAATCAATATTTGGTGTTACTACCTTTTGCCTTCAAAACGGCATCAATTCTTCTGGCCCCCACAGAGCCCTGAGCTCAACATCATCGAGTGTGTCTGGGATTACATGAAGAGACAGAAGGATGTGAGGAAGCCTACATCCACAGAAGATCTGTGATTAGTTCTCCAAGATGTTTGGAACAACCTACCAGCTGAGTTCCTTCAAAAACTGTGTGCAAGTGTACCTAGAAGAACTGATGCTGTTTTGAAGGCAAAGGGTGGTCGCACCAAATATTGTTTTGATTTAGATTTCTCTTTTGTTCCCATTTTGTTGATTGATGAAAATAAATGATTAACACTTCCATTTTTGAAAGCATTCATTGTTTACAGCATTTTTTCCACACCTGCCTAAAACTTTTGCACAGTACTGTATATACATACACACAGCGGGGCAGCAGGGCAGCGGTGGCCCCTGCATCGGAAGATTGTGGGTTCAATTCCCTTAGGTAGGTTGCCCTGAGGTACCCTTGAGCAAGGTACCGTCCCCGTCACTCCTCCCCGGGTGCTTTCAATAGCTGCCCACTGCTGCACGGTGTTTGCATGGGTTAAATGCAGAGGTCCAATTTCGTTGTGGTTCTGTGTGCTGTGCTGTGACCTCGCAACGACAAGGGTTGTCACTTTCACTTTCACACACACACACACACACACACACACACACACACACACACACACACACACACACACACACACACACACAAGATAGTAAGTCAGTAAGAGTTATTAAAGACTCTTCCTGATTCTTCCTGTTTAAAACTCCTGAAGTGTTTGTCTGATTTCAACATGTCAAACAGGGGTGAGCTGGTCTATATAACATACAGAACAGCTGTCTGTCATCTGTAGTTTTATACTGCTTTGGAAGTAAGTAAGTAAAGTTTATTTACAAAGTGCTTTTCACAGACAAGAGTCACAAAGTGCAAAGTTGGAAATGGCCACTTACCTATTCCTACTGAGGTTTTATATCTCAAGATGTTTTTCTAATTTCTTTGTCCTTTGGTTTGCCTACTGGAGGGTTTAGAACAGTAATTTCAACCACTGAGCATACCTAGAACATTTCTAAATCTTTCCTGTTGCATCTGTGGTTGTTCATCATGTGGAAATTCTTTTACATTGTTCTTTATATTAACACATTTAATTTGCCAAAATAGTTGTATAAAGGTTATTTATAGAACCACATGTGATTCTTGTATGGCAGTAGATAATTAAGTACACATGCTGCTAATCATCACTTAATTACCAGAATTAGTGGTTGTTTGAAACAACCAAAATGTTTGGTTGAATTCTGTAGTGACTGTACTTTCAAATCATGGATTTTGTAGACATTGGTTGACATGGCACGAGTCATTATCAGATTTTACATGCCCGTTATGTAACAGTGGGAAACCCTATGAAATGTCATGAAGTCATATTTACATGACTCTGCTGGGCTTTTTGTCCTATGACAGAAATCCTGCACTTTAAGCCATGGCAAACATCAGGCTGCAGAGATCTGGTTGTTGACATTTGGACTGATGTAGGTGTATGAATATGAGTGGTCCTCTAAGCTACTGTTTTCCTATCTAAATGGAGATAAATGTCAAATTTATGCACTGGGCTGCAGTAGTTCTCAGACATGTATAGAGTGCTAAGATTTCAGTGTGGTTCAATTTGAGTGGCCAGTGGTGCTGCAGGAGAGCTATGAGGACAGGCTTGTAATGGTCTGTGAGATTTATACATTTATGGAGCTATGTGTAAAAGGCTGTCTCTCTTCTTCACTAACACACACACACACACACACACACACACACACACACACACACTCACAATCAGCATCATCTGGTGCATCATTATTTGCTCCTGGGGTGATGCGTGAGTCACTGCGGTAACTGCTGTGACACTAATAATGCATGCAGTTGCCATGGCAACATTGACAGGCATACCTCGAAGTGAGAGTTTCTGGAGCAGTAAGCGGAATCTTTGTAGTGTTGCCGGCGTGATGTCATATGTGAACACCTCCGCTACTGTCATCGGCTGGCAAAGACCAAACATGCCATCTGCAAAATAATGATGCCATTAACCTCTAATACACACCACCATTTGACAAAAAGTGAACAAACAGTTAAGGCAGAAAAAAACTGTGTTTGAACCCCCTCCCTATTAAAGAAACAGGTCACTATAGGGAAATATAGAGTGTCAACCATGTTGTATTATTTTCAGAACCCATAACAGTGCACAGACACTGTCCATTTTATCTACAATACAAATGCAATTTATGATTTAAAGTTGCAGACTAGTCCACATGTCTCCATATGCATCATTTGGTAGCCACCTTTTAATCTATTCTTCAGTAGTGAAAACCCCTACAGTAGCACTATTAAGCAGGAATTATTTAGGTGCTGGATCATTCACAGCACAGCAGTGATGCTGACCACTGACATGGTAGTACAGTGGGTGTGTGTATGTGTGTGTGTGTGTATGAGTGAGTGTGTTTTGATGTTTAATTTTTAATGGGAAAAAAGTATATTTTGTTAAATAATAATAATAATAAAAAACAAACTATAGGGATATACTCTGATATGTTTCCACATCAGGCTGCATTATTATACTCATTATTATACTTGCAGTATTATAATTACTGCCATAATAGTGGAGCCACAGTGTTACACAGTTTAGTGTTCTTACTTATGTGTATTAAGTAAAATATAGCAGCAATGCTGTGTATGTGCTGCATTCAGTGTATTAGACAGAGAATCCAAATCCAGTCCTTGGGGACCTGTAGTCAGTCCACATTTTTGTTCTGTTTCAGCTCCTAGCCCACATGAGGAGCAGCAGAATCAGCCTTGCTGTTCCATTAGAGCTGTTGCCAGGAGCAACCAAGGCACAGGCAGCTGGTGGAGTTTAGGGCGATGACATTTACATCCCCTAACACTAATTCTGTGTCTCTGTTTGTGTATAGCATGACACTGAGGAGCAAGACATTGTATATATTTTATTTCAGTGAGATTTCAAGCAGATTTTATTGTATCTTTTGTTAATGCATCTAAAATATATCATTATATAATAATTATGTTCTCTCTATAGGATGTGAACTATTTTCAACTACACATCCAGTTTGAAGTGGGTGTGCAAAATGTTTCATACAACAAGATCCACCAAATGCTTTTGTGTTTCTTTGCCCATTATAAAACTGTGGGCAAATTTATATATCATTACAGGTATGAAAGAAGAAAATGTTCCTCCATGTTCTGGAGTGTTCCAGGAGGTGGGTGTATAATATGGTTTTATGCTCTCGGAGCATCAATCCGCAGTGCTGTCAGCAGAGCGTGCTCCGTCTGGGCTAATAATAGAACCATCAACAGTAGTGGGAGCTGTGTGTTTATGCATGTATGTGTGTGGTTGTGAATACATCTAACATACACTGTGTTAAATGCAGTAATATGAATGAGAAAATGTTATGATGTTTAATAAATCTGAAAATCTGCATTAATAAGAAAGCTTGAGCGAAAAAAATAACTGATTAAGTGACAAGCACATACAATTAGCAGTGCTCGTTATTTAAAGAAATACATAACATGTAAAACAGCATTTATAGAACTTCCTCATTTCTCTTATGTAAGTGATAACTAATGCTCTATAAAGAGCTAAAAGTTTAAAAGATATGATCACGAAACACACACACACACACACACACACACACACACACACACACGCGCAGTGTAAGTGGGTCATGTCAACATTCAGAATCAATTATTAACTAATTAATAACATTACTACTGTTATTGCATAACCTTTCTTCAATCACTGAAGCAATGACTATTACTTGTGTGTGCTTATGTATAGTGTAGTGTTTGAGCTTTTCTGGACAATGTTACTATGAGTTAAGGACATTAAACCGAAGTTCCGGTTTACATATTACATAATACATATTCAGTGTATTTTTGATTATTAATACAATATGAAATTGGTGTTAATATTTTTTAACACTGTATAGTAACACCTATAGTGACCTGTTTTTAAACACTGAAAACTAATAGAGAATTTAATTATATGACAATGACAGGAACCTCATGCTGATATTGTGAACTATATGTTCTATCTATAACCTAGAAGCTGTAATCTATAAAAAATTTATTTATTATTAGTAATTATTTACTTAATTAGTTTTTTTATTTTTTGATTTCACATTTAAAAAATTAAAACAAACTGCACCAGTACATTGTTTTTCTTTATAAAGAACCTCTAACATCTTTCACTCCTGGGGCAGTGGTGGCCTAGTGGTTAGGGCATTGGCCACATGATCAGGGGTTCAAACCCCTTCCCAATAGGTTGCACTGAGGTACCCTTAAGCAAGGTGCCGTCCCCATCACTGCTCCCTGGGCGCTTTCAATAGCTGCCCACTGCTGCACGGTGTTTGAGTGTGCATGGGTTAAATGCAGAGGTCCAATTTCTGTGCTTTGACCTTGCAATGACAAGGGTTGTTGCTTTCCTACATCCCTTTATTTTTATTAGCTTAAATGGGCAAAATGTATTCAACAAATGAAACCAAACAACTCATCCATTCCCTCACTTTAGGTGTTAATATATTTACAAGATTTTAGAAAAATATCTCATACTTTTTTTTTATTATTATTATTTTTTATTTCAATACCGACTTACACTCACAGCACAAAATAAAATAACTGAAGAATTAAAGGAGTCTTTATTGATTCAAATCATGAAGAGTTTCCTTTCTGTCAAAGTTGTCCTGTGTTGTTTGGTGATAAAACAAGAAGTAAAAATGGTCAATATTGTCACCCTGATATTAATTTGTACCTTGTCACAAATTTTTTACAGCCTAATAAATTAGATTTTTAATTCAAGTACAGTCCTTGTAAATGTTTTTGTATAAATGCAAAAGAAGGATAGAATGGTGAGCCATAAACTGAACTCTTAGTTTTATTATAAGGATAATTATTTTATAAATCCACCTGTTAAGTTTTCTGCTCTCCTAAAGATTGTTCATTGTTGTTCCCCATTTTTTATTGCTTGCAAATAAATTAATGACTTTATCCTTATTGACATCCCAATCAATAGATTCGTCTGGACTACAAACCAAACATTTAGCATGGCTGTGGATGTAAGAGCTTCATTTTGAAGGTGTTCTGGAAAATCAAGCTTAGGCCATGGGAGAGCAGTATTGTTTGTAAAGCCGCACCCAACAAGTCAACATCAAGTAAGCGGGAGGCACTATAATGTCCACATTATCCACACTAGTAGTATATACAAGCATAAATATAAAATAAAAACTGAGCTTATAGAAGACTGAAATGTGTCATTGATCTGCATGTTCTGAGTTCTGTATGTGTGTGTGTGTGTTTGTGTGTGAGAGCATGTGTGTGCATGTTTGTTTCTAATTACTTTGACTTGTGCTGTAATATAGGTCGGTGGTTATCTATTTTTATGCATGTACATGTGGACCTGTCTTACCGTTGACACAAATCTCATAGTTCTCACAGAGATCCTCCTCAAACAGGCAGCCTAATTCAGAGAGAGAGAGAGAGAGAGAGAGAGAGAGAGAGTTAGTTAGCTAGAGAGAGTTAGTACAGCAGTTTTATATGTTTATAATTTGTACATGCACATTAAGTGTCTTATATAAAATTAAATTAAGCAAAAATAAGCCCTTTTTAGTATATTATGGTTCTAAAAGCAGTCAGTCTAGCAGGAGTCTATGGTTTCATAATATTTTAAACAATTGTACATTCAACCATCCAGGAGAGCATAATTGACATGCCTTATTGAACTTACTGACATATGGTGAAAAACTGGTAAGCCACAAATGCTGCATTCAATTTATGAAACCATTTTTTAAGTTTGACATTACTGTATTTCTCGGCTAGCCAGGAGGTGCCTCAGGATCCCCCAGGAATAGCTGGTAAAAGTGTCAGGGAGAAGGAATGTCTGGGGTGACCTCCTCAGCCAGCTACCACCATGACCTTGTCCCGAGTAAGCAGTTTGGAAAATGGATGGATGAATACCTTATTACTAGTACATTACAGTTTTCACTTTAACATTTTGTGCATTGTAAAGGTGCCTTATGTGATATTTTTGTCATATAAATGTTGCAACGTCCCAGTATATCCATCAATCCATCGATCGATCAATCCATCGATCGATCTATCCATCCATCCATCCATCCATCCATCCATCCATCCATCCATCCATCCATCCATCCATCCATCCATCATCTTAACTGAGAACCTTTCCCAGACTGTCCTGGCTATAAATCAATCCACAAACCATCTTGCTGTGAGGTGACAGCACTAAGGGCACCATGCTGCCCGGCTCCACTATTATATTGATGGAAAAGTCAGTACATTAACTATAAGGTTTTTCCATTTATCACTACATTTCCCATAATGAACCAGTGGTTTTGCTTTGAATGCTTTCAATTCCCACAGTCAGCCTTTACAGCAAATTTTCTCAATACAGAGCAAGTAGTGGGTGGATGTCAACATATGCAAGTATTTTACAGCATAGAAACACTTATATATTTGTCTATATTTAACAGCAAGTCAGTCATGAAGCAGCCAGACTAATCTTAATACTTATGTATGTACACTTGTACCCTAAAATAAACTTAATAAAAACATAATATTCAAATGAGCTAATTTAGCAACCTGTTTAGAGTAACAGAATATAATGCACACAAAATGTAATTTTCACTACTTTTTTCAATTATTTTCATAAATAATTTCAGTGAGTTTTATGTGTGATGTTTTAATCAATAAGTAGACAAGTGAGAATTCTCGCAAGCAAGAAAACACATGTCTAAAGCAAATAAGACCACATTAGACAGGTTAGACAACTTAGTACTTAGTACTTAGTTCAAACAGATGCATTTATGACTGACAAACTGTGCCATACCTTAATCTAATTTGTTCCAGTAAAATAAGCAGTCTTGAAATAGAGGTGTATGTGATATCCACTTTGGGAAAGTCAGCAAATGAATGCAAAGAACAGAATATTTTTAAAGCTTTCCATCAGTCATGATCACAGCTGTCAATCAAGAACGGGTCTGGTTGGTGTACTGGGAACTGTTTCCATAATAGCCTGTAGATAGAATCATCCAGAAATGGAAACGAGCATGTGGAGTGAGAAATGATAGAGAAGTGTGTTTAGTCATGTCCAAGAGTGTGATGTGCGAGTGACAGCTCTATCCTCATATGCATACGTCTGAGGAGTAGGAGGTGGGAAAGAGCTGGATCCGTACTTGTTTAGAAATGTCTGAGGAGTAGGAGGGAAAGGTGCTGTATCTGTGCTCATCTGATTATGTTGGAGGGGGCTGGAGGATGAACTGAGTCAGACTGCTTTGGGTCACCAATTTGACGTTCTTGCTATTCTTAGTGTGCAATGGAGCAGCTGCGTGTGCAAACACAGACACACGATAATCAAACAGAGAACCAAATTCAACCAACCAAAATCAAATTCCAATTAGAATCACATAACAAGTCTATGTTAATCCCTACTTCTGAAGTGCATATATACACATATTAGCAATATCTAGCTTGTATCCACAATCATCATCTATTTTATCATCTCAACTCACCAGACAAGTTCACTTTAAAGATCACAATTACAGACTGAATTATAAAAATGTTCAATAATGGACAGGACCCCCACAGGGCAGGTTTTATTTGGCGTTATTCTCAGAACCGATTACATGGTTGTGGCATGTTATGGTACTTAAGTTTCACGTTGTGTCCACTCACAAACCACTTTATTATCAAAGCTGTTGCTACACCTTCCAGATGTAAAATTATTAATGATGGGTAATCTGATTCTACAGTTCGTGTTGGTTATCCTCTAGTTCTTCATTAATATACAATTTCTCAAGAAAAGGACAATGATGGCTGCATATTTTTGGTTGGGAGACTGTTCTCTGCCCGGCAGAGTAACTACATCTAAAAACTCCACCTTCGCTGCTGTGTGTGATCTATTCTGTGTAACACACTCACTAACCTGCCACTACATTGTCTGCTGTGCTGAGAAAGATTCACTAGCCAAATATTGCCTACTCATTGGTGGTCCTGACGATTGATGAACAGGTTGAAAAAAAGCAATAATATCTACATACTCTCATGATTTGATATTCTGTAACATTCTACACAGTTATTGCACTTTGAATTGAATAGTACAGCTTAAGACTGCCATGTTTGTATTAAATGTCAAAAGGACTGAGGTAGACATGAGCATGAGGTTTCATAAAAGCATGCATGGATGAATAGTTAAAAAGGTGGACAACAGAGAGAAGAGGGGTGCAGCAGCTGTAAATGCATTAGCAACCCAGACAAGTACAAACTATAAATGCCCAGATCTGAAAAGTGTGGGATTTAAAGAATGATTAAATATTAGGAAAATTACATATTAATGATCGTACGAAATGCACTTCACCTAGATTCAGGGAGAATCTAATCTGATTTGTGACATTTGTGTTCCACTGGATCATAAAGCAAATGTATGAGGTCTTTAGCACCATTTTGTAGCAACATAGATATTTGTGCTACATAAAAACAATGGTGACTATGATGGTTATTATTATGGATGCATATGAAATGTTCCATTTCAGTAGAGCTGTACAAAATGTAATAAACTGATGCATGACTCAGTTTGGTGAGCAGTCAATTACCTTTAACTTTTAAAGGAGCACTTCAATTGAGTAAGGCCTATCACTGTTGATTATTTTATTCATTAAGCTAGCCACTCTATCTATATATAATTATAATCATTATAATCAGTCATTATAATAGTTTCAATTAGATTAGTAATAATACATTAGTTTGACAGTTAATCAGTTTATTATAAGAACCATTTTAATGTGACTTATATAAAATACAAAATTTCTTTAACTACAAATAAATAAGTTCCGTAACATTTTTAAATGATGAAACCAGAAGTGATTAGAGTGCTAATAGCTTCCCTTTTTTTGCTAACACTCAGACTGCTAAACAAAAAATAAAGCCTTTATTACTGATAGATAATGCACATTTCCATCTATTAAATTTTTAAAACAAGTAATAGATACAGATCTAATTTGATTCAAACTGATTTAAAATTTATGAATTTGTTGATACCGTTTTAAAAAATTACCCATTAAAGAACAAATAAAACATTATATCTACTATCTACTAAAAAGCTGCTTGAGGTTTGGTATAATTGTGTTTCATCAGGCTAGAAAAGTGACTAATAAAAAAAATACAGTTTGCCAAGAAAATGTATGATGTAGAACTATAAGACAGTATGTAACTTAGTCATTCATTTTCTGCCACTTGTCCCAAACAGGGTCCTAGGGGAGTGCTGGAGTCCAACCCAGCACACACAGGGTGAAGAACAGGGGACACACCCTGGACGGGTCACCAGCCCATCCCAGGGAGGAGCGAGACAGGGACAGCACCATGCTCAAGGGTACCTCAAGGCAACCCATCGGGAAGGGGTTCGAACCATCGATCCTCTGATCATGGGGCCAATGCCCTAACCACTAGGCCACCGCTGCCTGTAACTTAGTCAAGTTAGTTTAATTTATATAGCACTTTTAACAACTGTTGTTGTCACAAAGCAGCTTCAATCTGGGTCCGAGTGAGTAAGCTGAAGGCTACAGAGGCACGGAAAAACTCCCTAAATGGGAGCTCCATCCTCCTCTGGTCAACAGTCATAATAGGGTCTTATTATTATTAAATAATAAGTTTATTATTGGCTGGCGACCTGTCCAGGGTGCGTCCCCCGTCCTCGCCCTGTGTGCGCTGGGTTGGACACCAGCACTCCCCCGCAACCCCGTTTGGGACATGCGGCAGGAAATGGATGGATGGATGGAGGTTTATTATTATACTAATTGTAGGACAATTGTGAAGTAAATCTTTTTCCAAAAGCTATTAAATGTCAGTTTAAGACCACATAAATGGTTATCTGGCAGCCCATAGACTAGATGAAGGAGAACACTAAGGTATGTTGAACAGGCAGCCCTGAAACCACTGCTGTCGCAGCAGAGAAATCTAGGGTGAAAACTGACACTAATAAAGGGGCTTAAACACAGTAACAGTTCACTGCATTTTTAAATGGAGACTTTTTCATTAAAAAGATGTGATATCAGTGCAGTATGAAGGTCAGACAACTGTGAGCCATCTACATGAATTAAAGATGCTAAGACCTGTTGCTATGGTTACAGCTGCCCCTTGATTGACAGGATAACCTTTACAGGTGCTGGGTGAATCTCTCTGTCTCTCTCTCTCTCTCTCTCTCTCTCTCTCTCTCTCTCTCTCTCTCTCATTCACTCTCCCAATTTGTTTCTTCTAATCTTTTCTCTTCCACTTCCTCTCTTTTCTCTCTCTATCCCTATCTCTTCTCTCTCATTCTTCTCTCCCTTTCACTTCTTTTTTCTCTCCCTTTTACTTATGTCGCTCTCTTTTCTTCTTGTTCTTCTTTTTCTTCTTCTTCTTCTTCTTCTCTCCCTCCCTCTGTATTCTTAGATCTCCTGTCTCCACCAAAAAGTGGGTTTTCCATGTAGGGTCCATTCAGTCATCAGTGCTAGATGAGGCCTATTCCACCACCATGAATAAATCTTCTCACAGTAAAGATGCGCAGTAAACACTCCTCATTTCTGCTGGGTGACTGAACAATCCTTACGTGAGAAGGAAAGGACATCCCACTTCCTTAACTGTTGGATGTGTGAATTTTAAAAGGTGCGCTAAAGCTGTAGAGGCTGTGTGTGTCTGTAGTTGGACGCGCCGTTATGTAATGAGGGAGAGACTGATGAAGGCCACTTCAGTCTGTGGATGGGAACACAGCCCGTCCTACATCAGTCTGCTGAATTATAGCCTATACCAGCATCACCGTCTTCTGCTGTGTGTCTGCCTCCCCAGTGCAGCCTGCTTTAAGCTGATACAACACCAATGAAACAAGCTACAGCCCTCAGGCTCGGTGTGCTTTTCTGAGGGAATAGAAAAGGTCCATAAAACCAAGGTAGGCACAAATGGCTGAACGTAGGCTAATATTGACACTGCCGTCAGCCACACACAGACAAACACACACACATGCGCGCGCGATAAGCACGTACCGAATCTGCGCTCGGCCGCGGCGATGAGCGCGAGGAGACCCAGCAGCAGCCAACGGGCGTCCATCCCTCTCTCTCACTAGCACTCCATCCTTCCTTCTTTCTTTAATCCGTATTTTCCACCGTGTTTCCTCTCAGAGCTCCGAGAGGGAGAGGGGATGGAGAGATGGTGGTGGAGAGAGGGAGTGTAAGGAGAAGGAGGAGGAGGAGGAGTAACCTGCACTGCCTGCAGTACTGCTCCCTACAGCCTGCCTCACTCTGACGTCACAGTGTCTCTCTCTCTCTCTCTCTCTCTCTCTCTCCTTCTCTCCTTTCATTTGCTCTCTCACTCCCTCTTTCTACTATTTACATTCTCTCTCTTTCTCTCGCTCTCTCTCTCTCTCTCCCTCCCTCTCTCCTTTTATCTTCTCTCCCACTCCCGCTCGCTTTCTGCTTTTTACATTCCCCATCTCTCTCTCTCTCTCTCTCCCTCTCTCTCTCTCTCTCTCTCTCTCGCTCTCTCTCCTTTTATCTTCTCTCCCACTCTCTCTTTCTGCTATTTACATTCTCTCTCTCTCTCTCTCTCTCTCTCTCTCTCTCTCTCTCGCTCTCTCGCTCTCCCCACAATGTACAAGCGTGACAATTACATGGAGGACTTGTATGTCGTCCAGGCAGATCAATCACAAACGCATCACATAAATCACGACTGTCCTTCACAAATTGTACCCAGGCCCAGGGCCGAGAGGATCCTTCACTTTTATTTAAAAAGGAAAAACAGATTGAGGTTGAAGTGCCCACATTCATTATCCACGCTGAGTATGAAACCCATCAGGTGAATGTGTGTTTACTCACTGACTGCATGTTCTTACTAGGAGAGGCTGTGACGTCATCGTGACAGGGCATCTCATTGATAAAATACACAGAACTATGAATCGTGAACGTACTTCCGTTATCCTGAACAGATTTAATATGACATATTACAACACTGACATATATTTTTTTGTGACAACCCTTGTCATTGCGAGGTCAAAGCCCAGCAGACAATGAACCACAACGAAATTGGACCTCTGCGTTTAACCCATGCACACTCAAACACCGTGCAGCAGTGGGCAGCTATTGAAAGCGCCCAGGGAGCAGTTATGGGGACGGCACCTTGCTCAAGGGTACCTCAGGGAAACTTATTGGGAAGGGGTTTGAACCCCCGATCATGTGGCCAACGCCCTAACCACTAGGCCACCGCTGACCATAATTATGGGACCTAATATCTTTGTCTATATAATTATAATATACAATGTTATACGACAAATGATTGCAAATAATATATTTAAATCTATTTCATAATTACACCAGGTTTTTTCCCTATGCGATCAGCATCAATATATCACCAAAGTTAAATACCAAATGTATCAGGTTTTTTTTTTTTTTTTTTTTTTGCAGGGGCCTTTAAGGGCTACACTGGCTTGGAAATACTGAGTTGAGCATAGTCCAACAATCAAAAATATACAGTCACAGCAGCTCAGATTCAATGCAAATGATCAATTAAATGTTTGACTTTAACAAAATAGACAGCTTTTTTTAAAAATTGCTTTTCTCTCTGAATCAGTTTTGGTGATGTGGAAATCACAATTTTTAGTTTTCATCTGTTAAGGTGAGTATAATAAGCAAACAACTCATTTGTTTACATTTGTTTTACATCAAAACTTTACAAATAAACGTATCTGACATTTAAAAAAATTGCAAGAATATATGCAATTAAAATGATGGTATGGTAAAAATACTCACTTGCTTAATAATTGTGCACACAGTGTATATGCTAGTTTCTGGAGGAACAAATTAATATTTTTCACCTCTGTAACGTTCTCAAAGTGTTTTTTTGTAAGTGTCTTTGTGCAGTTGGTGGTTTTTGGCAATAGGTACCTTACAGAGAACAGATTCTGCTTTCCAGCTGTAAGCACTGAGAGTCTCTGAAGTGTCTACCCATCAATGGGTCAAGTAAGTAAATATTCAATTACTTTATAAAAGTTTAAGATTGATTCCCCCTTTTAATATTTCTGTTTGAAACTGTTTAATTGCTTCCAAGACTGGTACTTACTTTAAAGCAACGCAATCCCTAAGCAAACTCATGCCTTGATTTCAGAAGAATTTTTGAGCTGCTTTCCACAAACCTTTGAACATAAAATGATGTTAATTAGTGATTTTTTTTTATTGAGTGTTTATTTTTGTTGAGAAGAGCAAACACTAATAAACTAAAGCAGAAAGTTGTCTCTTGCTTTAGCCAGTAGATGGCATCAAAACTGGAGAATGATTTCAGTAGAGCAGGCCTCAGTACCAACCCGTCGCAGAGTCAAAGGTGTTAGGAGCCGGCAGGCGTACTAGTCCTTGGATCAGAAACAACCTACCATAAAAACAGGCCGAATATGGTTTGTACCACTAACCCATATCTTCAGCCTGAAAATACGCTGTAGGATCATTTAGACTGCTGTCAGCAGTATATGGACACAAATAATTGTGATCAGGTGCTTCTGCCACACCCATTGCCAACAGGTGTATTAAATGAATAGCACTGTAACAGTCTCCACAGACAAGCACTGATAAAATGATTCATTAAGGACCTTAGTGACTTATTACATTGCACTGTTATTTAATGGCACAGTTACCAAAAGTCAGTTAAATGTATGCCCAGCTAGATGTGCTTGCAACAACTGTTATTGTGACATGAAAGCACCTAAAGTTCAGTCACAAAGTGATAGACAACACAAACTCAGAGTAAGGTCACAAAAGGCCAAAACAGCTAAAAGTTCTTTCAAACCCAATTCTGACTCAACACATTAGGAAGGCATGTGGCTTGTCTGAGGGTCCATAGAAACCATTAGTGGAGGACCATTGTAGTGTGGACCAGCAACCACCAGCAGACCAACCCAAGGTTCATCAGGCAGATTGAGAATACTCTATTACCTTTTGGTGTGAGTGTGTTTGTCGGACCTGCAAGGGGCTGATGGAATTTCAGAGAAACAGTTGTTTCACAGATCTCAAAAAACTACTCAAGAACACATACAACTTTAAAAAGTGTGTTAGATCATTTTATTATTAATTTATCATTTTTCATCTTTAAAACTATATTTTGGAATAAGGGCAACAGAAAGGATTGTAAAAAAAAATTTAAAAGAGGACATGAACAGACACAATTGAATAGATACATAGGGAATAGGTAGTTTATTATGAAAAGACATTAGGTGAAGACCCACACTCTCTTACACACACACACCCTCACTCAGCGCAGTGTTCATGGCTGCAGTGTTCTCTTGCTTATGGGAGCCTCGGAGTATAAAGCATAAAGCCCTGTTACCGACTGGTTAAGTTTTGTGGCAAAACTGTACAAACTGGTTGGTACTTAAGACCAAACCAATAGCAGAAGGCCATAAATAAGAACTGACACAAAAAGAACTGTGGATTTGGAGGTGATTTCAGAAAGTGACATTTGGAAGAATCAGTGAAATATGAAGATGTATTTGATGAGAAAAGGACACCAGATGGCCTGCTGATGGTTACTGGAGACTGGGCAAATTGCTCACAGCAGTTTGAATAGCAAACACTCTTCATAGTCTAGGCAGCATACCCTTTGATAACATTCGAGACCAATGGTAGGTAAAATTAGCATGGTGAGAAAAATATCTATTTTTTCCAAAGACATGCTTGATATGAACACTTTAAAAACTAAAAATTTGATGTACCCACCCAGGCTTAAGGCACAAGAAAACAAACACCCCCCCAACACACACACACACACACACACACACAAGGCATGCTTGGCAGAGATTATTATAAGAACATTTTGCCCCCTGAATTTAAATAACAATTATATTAAGGAAATCACTTATTGGTAAAATTAACAACAGAATGGAAGAGAGCAAACTGAGCTGAAATCAGGACAGTGTTGAGTCCAGAGGAGCTTCAAGAGAAAGCAGGATCTGAGGATCTGAGGCTATGGTTTGGGCACATCTACATAGCATAAGACCATTTAATAAAGGCCTTTGCAGATGACAATATGTTCCTCATGAGGATGTTTGGAATAGAATACATGATTATGCAGTAGTAAGACTGATATATGTGCTTAATATGGTCAGACTGTGTTAAATTGAATATGGAAATCAATAATGATATACACAACTAAGAGTGAATACTTGTGAACCCCAAACACGCAAACATTTACAAAGTGCAAACTGCCAAGTTAGACAGTATAGGTACATATTTGGTTCAAGACAAAAGAAAAAAAATAAAATAAAAATAAAAAAAACTTGTGCCTGCATGCAAACACACCTGGTTGTGACTGCATTTCTCTTTCTTTCTTTTGGTTTATATTAGTTTATTTATATGTAAAGACCAACTTTACAGCTGTAGACTTGTTTTTGTCCTGTTTAGAGGCCTAAAAGGAAAAAAATCAGCATATTACAATCTAATCACTGTCTGCTGCATCTGTAACATGGACAATAATTTCCACATCCTTTTTAAAAAAAAAAAAAAAGATAAAAATCCATTCAATAGAAACACTCTCACAATGGGAGCCTCTGGGCAGACACTTCTACACTGAAGTCTGTTCTGAATCAACATGTTTTCTAGAAGAAATTCTCCTTGACAGAAAATGCTAAAGTACTAAAGGGCAGACAGAAATTGGACTGAAAATGTTGGAACATTCCTTTAAAATAAGCCTAGTAGACTTAGTAGCCTAGTAGACCTGGGCTGCTCTACACCTCAAAAGAAGTCTCATACTTTCACTTTCACAGACAAACATAAGAAACACACTCCATCCATCTATTGCACAAGTTAACCCAGGAGCAACCTAAACAGATGTCCAGAACTTGCCTCTTGCGCTGCAGACCATCTTAATTAAAATATCCTGATAAAAAAATAATAAAGACAATATATATTAATTTATATTACATATACAAAATGTGCCCACCAGTTAAAAACAGAACACTAAAGTATGGCTGAAATTTATGTAGTTCCTTCTGGGAATCCATGCAGTGAGTTGTAGTTTTTGAAGGCAGGTTGTGACTGTCCTGTAATTAGACTGATGGTTTCTTCAGTCCATCATCACTCAGTTCATGCCTACAGTCACAAAAATCAAAGTTACACATACTACACACAGTTCACATTTCTGCAAAAAATGCTTTTCAGGCCATGTTTTGCAGAAAAACTAATAAATGCCTCACCACTGGTTCCAGCCCTTTACTATCCCCTCGGAATTCAAATCCACCAGCACCTGAGAGATAATATTTTAGTTCACTTAGTTCATTGCAATTTAGTTTAGCAGACTAAGCCAATGGACTAAAACTGCAGTATGAAAGTCATAATAGAAAGTAAAAGGCAAGTACTTTCTAATGACTCTACTTTTCTACTCCTCAGGTTGAACATGAATAAAAAATACATATCTGTCATTTTTCCCCTTTTACCTTGCCCAGAAGACCTTTGTGTTTGGATAGAATTCCTCCTCCATTCTTCACTGCTACATCTAGAGTCCTCCGGTATACTTCTGCCAGTGACACAGTGAATTCAAACCTACAAACATACACAAAAAAACCCCCCACTGCAATAGGGCATAGTAACGGTGCACATATAAACATTCCAAAGCCAGGAACAAAATGAGAAAAGAAACAGCTGAAGAGAGCAGACTAACGTTTCATCATAAACTGGATTTAGGTTTTTCTTCTTTGTATGGGTTTTTCTGCGGCCAGATCTTCGTTTGTCTGGGAGCAGATACAATCGCACGTATGGGTCAGAGCCACTGTCTGTGAAGGCTATCAGATTCCTGCAGAGATACACAGACAGACAAACAAGTGAAATATACGCATACCACAGATATCCAAACCTGATCCTGGACACATCAATATAGCAGATATATTTAAACATTTTACAAGTGAGCAAACTACCAATGTGTTTTATTTTCACTAAGAAAGTCAACAACATATGTAAGGGGCGAATACTGTATGTATTATCCATTCAGTGTATGTATTACGAGGGAGGTTGTGGTGTTGTAACTACCTGCATTGGTGTACCACTACTATGAGCTTGTTTCGCTGGGTGCTGTGTCTAACTGTTAGCTCAATCTGGCCCAGGGAAAGGTGATTGGTAGAGGAACCACTGTGGGGATACATATATACATTCAGAAGCAAAGTTTTACAAGTACATTTTATATGAAAACTTAAAAGAATATATCTAAAAACTATTAAATAAAAACATCCCAATATATTTTTTAAATGAATAAATAATTTAAAACAAACAACAAAAAAAAAACATTGCTACAAAGACTCCTGAGAAACTTAAAAAAAAAAAAAAAAAAAAATCCCATTAGTCTGAATTTGGGCTCAAATTCTAGTATGCTTAAACATGCAAGAATATGTGAATATTTATTTCTTTACTTCTGCAGTTGCTGTAGTCTATGCTGTAGCTCCTGGGTGGCAAAGGGGTTGGAGATGTCAGAAGCGATGCTGGGTGTTGGCTCCTTGTTGTTAATCAGGTTCAGCTGTGAGCCTGAAGTTGCCAAGTTGGATGAGCTCCTACCTGTTTCTGCAAGACGAACAGGTGATTCCTCTGATGGTGTACTATTAGAAACAGGTTCCGCCAATGCTGTGTGTTCTGGGGCAGGTTTAAAGGGCTCTGGAACAGATGGGAGTTGGGAAGGTGGCTTGGGTTTGACAGCAGAACTTGAAGTTGTGGGGGTGGTGTTCGAGTTGGAGGAGTTTTTGGGAACACTGGAGTTCGATACATTTGGAACAAGACTGGAACTCCGATGACGAACCTGCACTGAGGAGGGCTGGTCTGATGCGGATACTTTCTCCAAACTAAGAACCTGGAAATACAAAGGCACATACACATATACTTTCTGTGAGCGGTTATCTGGTGAATCCAGTAGCAGTTTTTTGTAAAATGATAAATTTCACAATTTCATAGTAATAGCTCTCAACATGCATCCTAAAGTGTACAATGGCCCTTTTCGATGCAAAAGACATGATTCCTTTGCTTTACAATCTAATTCTTAAAGCTTTAACCAATGTACATAGTGGTTTCTGGCTATACCATTGAGACTATGGCGACATATGTAATGCCTGTGTCAGTATTGGATTTGCTGTAAATATAATGGTGTTGAAAGTTTCATTAAAGTCCTAAAAGTATATAAAGAGAACACAATTAAACAAATATGACAAATATTTATTCTTGGTCACCTTTTATTAGATATAATTGGAAACTATAAAACTGGGCAGGAAATTAGAGTCAGGTATTTTCAATCAATGGAATGGCAATCAGGTTTGAGTTTTCACCCTGTTTTGTTTAAAGGACAGGGATCTGTCACAGTCCAAACACATGTTTGTGGAAGCATATTAAGGCAGAAGCTAAGAAGGTTTCTGAACCTGGACCTCAGGGAAAGAGTTGTTTATGCTTATCAAGCTGGGAATGGTTGCAAAACCACCACTCAAGAGCACACATCACCATTCCACAGTCAGAATGATTGTGTACAAATTCAAAACAACCATTACCCCTGCCAGGAGTGCTTCACCAACAAGTATCACTCTAAGAACAAGGCAGCACCTCTTGTCATGGGTCTGCTCTGCTGCATCTGAGGATGATTTACCATCATTAATGAAACAATTAATTCTGAATTGTATCAGTGGAATCTACAGGAACAATTTAGAACACCTATGAATTGAATCTCATTAGAAAATGGGTAATGCAGCAAAACAACCTTGCTAAGCTCACAAGCAACTTCATCAAAGAATGTTTACGTTTAAAAATGTAAATAAATTCTTAATAAATAAATAAGTATAATATATAGCATTATATGATATTTATTTAATTGGACACTCTTTATATACTTAAAAAAATCTGATGAAGTCTTACTTCATCAAAATTCTAAAGGTTCATGAGCTTTCACACACAAGTTTAGCTAATCCAATAATTAGAAAGGACATTGTTGTACATGTGAGGGTGTGTGCTTTGCTGGGTACCCTTAGTGCCATCTTCATTTTGAGTGTAGCACTGGGCCCTGCACTCTTTAGAGGGAACTTGTGACTGAGGGTCATATTCTCAGCCACTAGCAGCTGAGTCAAAGGCAGTGTCAGAGTCCCAAGTGAGCACTCATGCCTTTCATCTTTTACCTACAAAGGCAAACAAGTGAAGACACAAATATACATAAGCTCGTAATTAATTACAATATAAAATAATAATTACTTAACAAATAAGTATTTATTATTGCATGAGTTTGGGGTTTGTGCTGGGTTACCTCTACTTCTAGCTCCTGAGTTCTTGGGTTATGTACTAGGAATGTGAAGGCCTCCTCCCAAACAGGCTCATTGGTTTTAAAACGTGTCTGTGAGAAGATTAACCAAACATTTCAGGAGTTGAAATGCTTCTTTTAATGAGTAATATTAATAACACATTCATCTTCTCCTTTTGTTGTTTGTTGATGGTTGGCAAACAGTTTAAGGTATATTAACAGCCAGATGCTGCAGGATTTTTGAAAGACAAGAAAATTGGTGCATTAACTTTTCTCTTTGAACTGAATGACTATAAGAATATGTGAAATCAGACTGATTGAAATTCAATGTTTTGTCTCCCAATTAAGCTTACGAAGCCTAACAGCTCCAGGGTGTTCTAGGAAAAAACTTTGTCCAGTCACTAAGTTACAAACTATAAAGAAATACAAAGCATAATGTTGATTACATTAACATTTGTAGGTCTACACACTCACCTTGCTCTCATAGGTCTTGTGCCCGACCCTAAATTGGACCAAGGGACTGGGGTCACTGCTGACCTTTTTTGCGGACTGGACAGAAATAATCAACATTACCATGTTATGAAACACTACTGGTTTAAACATCAAATAACCCTGTTTATTTCTTTACAAACTTCTGCTGTGCTGAATGTCCAAATATCTGAGATGAATAACATAAAAATAATAAAAAAGTATATATATATATTATATATAAAAAAGAAAACATTTTTATTATTCATATTTTTTTAAAAACCCTTTTTCTCTTTTAGAAATGCATGGATTGATTTCTAGGTACCTACTGGGAGCAATAGAAGGCACGGATACTGTAAATCAGAAAACCCTATGTGAAACTGGATCCGCATGCAGCACTTAATCCTTTATGCTGCTCATAATCTCTTTTTCAAATACCTTGCATATCTCTAAGTAGGCAAAACACACTCCTCGTGATCCATAGACACAGAAGTTTATATGTTGGATATATTAGAACATACTGCAGATCACAAAGCAAGATGCAAGCAAAACAATGTTAGATTTAATGTCAGGCATAAAGAGAATTTTTAGAGCACAATGCTGTCTGCACCTAAAATGTCAGACTTTGTTTAGTTAGTTTAGTTTCCAATTAAGTAAAAAAAAAAACGTTACCAAAAAAAAAAACTCTACGCCTCATTTCTGTTTCATTAAATAAATCTTACATAAAATAGTGATACATTTATAAAAGAAAGGATAATTATCAGTGAACTACAGATAATTAATTGCGGCAATTTAGTGGTTTACCACAAACTTTAATGCCAAATGATCAAAGTAATGCAAACAGCTTTTATGCATGTTCTTTTAGCCTGATTCTGCTGGTTAGGAAGAAAAATATTGTTGTTTGTTTATATACCTACCCCTCTGTATTTACATTTTCACTTAAAGGTGTTAAACAGCATGCAACATTTAAATATTGTTAAATCAAATTAGGGGGTTAATTGTTTATTGCAATAATCTGCCTCTATTTTGTGCTTTGAGAGAATAATTTCCATAAATGCACTGAGGCAAAAATACAGAATCATCATTCTGTATTTTTGCCTCAGTGCATTTATGGAAATTAAGGCGTAGAGCACACCCTTTTTGTTTTTTGGAAATGCATAAGGAAAAATGTCCCACACAGTTATTCATGAGCATTTCAACTCAAAAGTAATATGTTTCCAATGGTGCCAAACATAAATATATCCAAATAGTAGCAAGTGTTTTATGTTTATAAATAATGCAATTTAGCTTGCTTTGTGTTGGTTCGTTATGGTATTGATGTCACACCTTCCATGGAATCATTTTTTCTTTCATTTTTTTTTTTTCTTTTCACATACCCTAAACTTATATAAATCCACACTGGAATTATACTCTATGCATCCACAGTGATACCTTTAAGAAAACTCTCTAATCATTGTTCACTACATATTCTACTTCCTGGTAAGTGTTCCCATAGATCTTGGTTTGCTTTTTGGATGTGATGTTTAGGATGATTGTGCCCACATCACTAAGTTGTGTGCCATTACCTTTAGTGCTTTATTGATTGAGGACTCCTTCAGACCTGCATGGTTGAATTCTAATGGATTGCGCTTTTTCCAAGAAGAAGAGGAAGACCCCACATAATATAACAACAGGCGAGAGGGATTAGAAGAGAGCATGCAAGGAGAGGTTAGAACCATGATACTACAAAACACAACCAAAGACACCACCCAGGAAAACATAGTAAAACCAAAATATGGAGACCAACGACAGGAGGAAGAAAATGGATGATATTATTTTATGCTCCCAGACCAGAAAAAGCTTTCTACCAACTGATTATCTGTGTGATGAACCTGTGTCAAGTGTCATGGAAGCTGGTACTGGTTTTCATATCTTGTTAGCAATGCTAGGTATGTGTCTCTGATAAAAAATGCATAAAAATAAATAAATAAAAGAATGTATGTATGAATAAATAAACAAAGAAAAACAAATATATAGGAAAAATTAACACATAGTGTAAAACTCCATTACACTTATTATCAGTTTTCCTTTAATGCCATGAGGCACTCTGTACCACTCCCACCTGGTTTTATATGTTAACTGCAGGATTGACATGACAGAGTGTGAGGGACCATTATTGTTGTTTACAAAAGAAGAGAAATAGCAAACTATGAAAGAAGAGAGGTAAAGAATGAAGATAAAATGTAGAGACACAAAAAAAAGGCAATCCACAGCAGGAGTCTTACTCGCACTTCACTTTAGCATGATATTTGCAAACTGTTCAGCTTATTTACATTCATATTTAGAGTAATTCTATGCAGTATAAGGATTTAAACAGGCATTTTTAAAAACAATATGACATTTGTCAGTTGAGAGATTATTCATGCAAAACTACACCCAAATACTTTTATATTTTTAAAATTACATTTAATTGCTTATTAGAGATGCATACAAAAAAGAAAATCCATAAAGGTCAAACAAAGTGAAGTGCTGTAAAACTGAAACCTGGTTTTATTCAACATGCAAGAAATTTTTGCAATTAGATATTGATGGTTTAAAAAAAAAAAAATCAATAAAAAAACAAAACAAAAAAAAGTGTACATTTTCGCAGACACAGACCATTGTGTCATGATTCATCAGGTTATCAAACTAATGTAATGTTTGAGTTTATGAGCAATGTTTCAGTTAGATCTGATGTAGGTTTTCTTCCTTTCAGTAATGTGCACAAAGGTGATCTGCATATTGCAGAGTATTAGCAAAACTAATTTATCAAACATATATTAAACAAACACTAACTGATTACTATACATTACTAATTTATTTATAATGGTATAAATACTGTGCAATACTGTTATATTTCATAATTTCCTATTTTTGTGTTGTTTTTGAAGCTCCCTGCAAAATATCCAAATCCTTTTGTATTATTATTCTGTGCATATGTATATAGAAATATGTATATAGAAATCGAAACATGAATATAGAAAGTAATTGAGTTACCAGTAAAAGACACCTTTAGCAAAGACTGCAAATACTGCAACTTCCACTATTGTTTTGAGCTTGGAACAATTCACACAGCCCACTATTATAATATGACTTTATTAGAAGTGTCTTTTAACTATTTTTATTAGCCTATTTTCATGGAACATGTTTACAATATTAAACATCCATCCATTATCTGCCGCTTTTCCCAAACGGGGTTGCGCTGGCGTCCAACCCAGCGCACACAGGGTGAGGACAGTATTAAACAATTAGGGTAATTATTGTTTAAAAATATAAATAACTGGGAAAAAAAAAATGGAACTAAGACGTTTTGCTATAAACAACAAAGGATCATGCGGTAGAGCAGAGAGTAAACACTAACAGAGCCGAAAGACTCACAAACAAAGTCCTGTAGAGAGTTGCAGTGTTCTCACAGAACACCAGACCGGCAGTGCGGCGCTCCTTCAGACAACCACTGCCCAAGTCACCCTCAAACACATCCTTCACCACAGGAAACAATGTGACAGAGCAAAGAGGTAAAAGGGATAAAGAAAGAGAGGAAGGGAGGAATGGATAAGAGTCAAGGAGAGCAAAGGTAAAAACTTGAAGCTAAAAGTGGATATAGCTGAAATACTGAGCTGAGCAAATGATGAAGCAAAAAAGACTGAACAATAGTATGAGCTGGGAGGAAAGGGAGGAAAAGAGAGAAGGAGAGGCAGAACTAAAAAGTATGGCAAAACCATCACCTGTGTGTGCGTGGGTGTACATGCGTGCATGTGTGTGCGCATTTTATGTATAGCCATACTTACAGGCAGGTTTCTGGCTGAATCCAGGTGTACGACCAGCAGTGCTGAAGAGAGTCCATCATTAGCTTGCCCTTTATCTGCCTTTATACTGCTCAACACCTGCAACACACACACACACACTGATAACCTTGTTCCCTGAACAACTGTTCATTATTTGTGATACACATGCCCCACCACATATTCTTTTTCCTGTGATCACACACACACACACACACACACACACACACACACACACACACACACAGTGAGCAGTGGCTAATAAATTTGCATAGTAGACACAAGTCTACTATGCCCAAGAGGCAGTTAAGGCCACTTCAGCTGTGGATGTTGGAATGAGAAAGCATGGTTCAACCCTCCCTCAGATTTTTCCTACCAGTCCAGGGGATTAAACTGGCAACCCAACACTTGCAAACCCTCTTCTATAACTATTAGGCCATAGCTGCCAGATGTGTTAGAGACTGCCAGTGAGTTTTGTCATGCCGGTACAGATATACTGACATATTTGCTGTGTGAATGTACATTCTTGGACATTTGAATTTGTGAATGTGTAAGTTATACCTGGTCTAGTTTCTCAGCTGTAGAAAGAAGTGTGAGCCACTCTAGCTTTAGGTGCAATTTTCCAGAGGACACGTCATGCAGCAGAAACCACTATGTCAGTTAATAATAAAACAGCAAAAATAAATAAACGATGAGTAAAAAAAACAAATGTGTGTGTTGCAAATTCAAATATGAATCATAAATAGAATAAACAGAGAATGAAGGTATAATTTGTGTACCTCATCAACTTTCTGCTCCTTCTCTAACTCATTCAGGTCAATTGCAAGCCTTTAGAAACACAGATGTTTTAAAGAACACTGTTTAATATAATTGTTTTTAAGATGTTTTGTTTTTTTAATCTAAAAAAAAAAAAAAAAAAAAAAAAAATTGTACATTTTTACTTATCAAAATTAGTAAATGTCTTTTAAAGAAGATACAATACCTTCCAAGGAAGTCATCTTCATCAGGGTCTTCATCAAAGAGCTCAATTTCTAGGTGCTGCCCTGGCTGATCATACACATATGCCTAACAAACACATACAACCACACATCATCTGTTACATTTATTGGTGAATATTTCTTTAATTATTGTGTCATTTAATATAACCTTGGGTTCACATGCAACTACCCCAGCAGTTCATTTTTCTGCACTGATTACATATTACAACATTCAACATCTACCATTTCAACAGAAACACTACTACCAAACTGTAAGCAGGAACAAATTAACAATTATGTTAAATTAACAGACACTAGCACCAGAAGTCTAAATCTGTCAGCAAGCCACAAGTCAAACAACATTCAATTAGTCAGCTGACTTAATAGAAACCTCATGAACTTACATATATTCAGTTTTGCAATGATGTTAAGACTTGTTTTAACAAACCTCATAGACTTCATTCCACTTGGGGTTTAGGCAGTCCTTAATGACCTTGCTTTGGAAGAGCTCTTTGCCAACTCTAATGACCCCATATGGATCAGATTTCCCTTTAATGAGACCGCCCAGAAATTTGTCCTTAGCCAGCAAGTCCTGTGCCTCCAGAAAATGCACCCGTAAAACACCCTGCTCGTACATAACACAAAATGCAGAGTTAATGTACATTTATTACTGCCCATTTTAAGTCAAGTACAAATGAACAGAATATGTTTGACAGGAATAGTGAGTACATACCTTAGGTATAGGGAAGCGTAGTTTAGACATTTGTGCTTCGCTCACCAGTGGGATTGTTATTTTGTTGGGCAGCACCAGGTAACTGCAGATGATGTCCTCCACCACTCCATCAAACAATCCACTGAGTGAGAGAGAGAGAGAGAGAGAGAGAGAGAGAGAGAGAGAGAGAGAGAGAGAGAGAGAGAGAGAGAGAGAGAGAGAGAGAGAGAGAGAGAGAGAGAGCGTGATTACTAATATGCTACAGATCAGTTACTAATGCAAGTGGTGAGGGATACCAATGACACTGACTTCTAATAGCGAAGAAAAAAATACAAATATATATTGAACTGTAAAATAAGTGAATGCATGAATAGTAAACAACAAAAACAGAAGAGTAATAGTAGTTATAGGCATTTGTCTGAGTATGCTGATTGGCCAAAACAGTGTGCAAGTGTGAGTAAATAGGCGTTTTTGCACAAACAAGCAGCTAAGCCTTTTTCAGGTCAGCAGCTTCTCTCTCAAGAATAGAGACCCAACACAGTAAAGGATAAAGGACAAATATGTAAGAAAGGGCTATGTTTAGGGCAAACTTTAAAAAATTATGCTCAGAATTTTCTAGAATGTCTCCTGTCAATCCTGTAGAAAACATTTTGTGCATACCAGTCCCTAAAAATGCATACTGCAGCAACTAGTACCACTACAAGATCAGGATCCTATGTAAAGTTGCAGAACCTGTCAGCATACTTGTCCACACCCTGACAACTAGATGCATTGTTCTCTATACTAGCTGCCATCACAAAGTGCATGAAATTACTAATGAAGTTAGCTATTTTTACAGTCACGCTTCCCAGTACCTTAAAATATCAACAAAAGATGTAATCTTCTCAGTGCTCTGTATATTTTTGACTGAACTCTTATTGATTTTATATCATTTGCATTAACATAATAATCCCTACAAAACCTCATCAAAAATTTCTTGCATTTCTTGCAAAATTTCTTACTGCAACTGCTCTCTCTGAAACAGGACCCTGACCTGCCAAAATAATCAGTTAGAAAACACCAGACCCTGTCCTCCTGTACTTCAAAATGACCTTCAGCTGTGATGCCATTAAAAAGACCATTATTTTCATTAAGCTTTCTGAACATTTACATTTTTACTAATGGATCTGAACACTTTTATACAGATAAAAAGATAGCTCTCAGGTTTCAGATTTCAAACCCCACTCCTCTTGATCCAAGTGCTTTATTGACCAGTTCCCTACCCATTAGACTAACACCACACTTAGGTTGTGATGACCTACATCCTGCCCTGCTGCACAGACAACAGCTTCTCTACAAATAGAGCAAAAGAGCTATTTGTGTTTATATATTCCTGTGACATGATTAGCTCTTCCCTAGTTGAAGCAAGTGCAACAGCATATCTGGTAAGTACACTTAATTTATACAACGCATGTACAACCAAAATGCTTTACAATTAATGGGTAATTTGTTCTCTTCATGCATCACAAATAAACATTAACACTGCAATAGACAGTCCTCATTCAGCTCAAATTAAAGCATATTTTGAGTTTGAAAGGGAGTTTGCATTTAAAAACATAATTCCTGTCTGATGTCAGCTGGTAGACCTCCAGACTCTTTAGAAATGGAAAAGCCAAAAGTAACGGAGAAGTTGACCTTAAGGATTTGGAAGTAGCATATAGAATGAGCATGTCCGAAATATACAGTACTGTGCAAAAGTTTTAGGCAGGTTGGAAAAAATGCTGTAAACAAAGAATGGTTTCAAAAATGAAAGTGTTCATCATTTATTTTCATCGATCAACAAAATGCAGTGAATGAACAAAAGAGAAATCAAAATCAAATCAATATTTGATGTGACCACCCTTTGTCTTCAAAACAGCCTCAGTTCTTCTAGGTACACCTGCACACAGTTTTTGAAGGAACTCGGCTGGTAGGTTGTTTCTAACATCTTGGAGAACTAACCACAGATCTACTGTTGATGTAGGCTTCCTCACATCCTTCTGTCTCTTCATGTAATCCCAGACACATTTGATGATGTTGAGATCAGGGCTCTGTGGGGGTCATAAGAATTGATGCTGGTTTGAAGGCAAAAGGTAGTAACACCAAATATTGATTTGATTTAGATTTTCCTTTTGTTCACTCACTTTGCATTTTGTAAATTGCTAAAAAATAAAAAATCATTATTTCTGAAAGCATTCTTTGTTTACACATGTTTTCCCCACACCTGCCTAAAACTTTTGCCCAGTACTGTATTTTGTTAAAACAAAGCCTCCTAGCACTGGATTTTGTAATGAAATGGAAACAAATGTATTAATGGACAGTGTCTAGTGGCCAGGGACTAGACCCCAGGGTCAGAAGGTCATGGGTTTGAATCCCAGACCAGTAGGTTGCCCTGAGGTACCCTTGAGCAAGGAACCGTTCCCATCACTGCTCCCTGGGTAATTTAAATAGCTGCACCCTGATGCATGGTGTGTATGGGTTAAATGCAGAGGCTGAATTCCCACTCACTGTGTGCTGTGTTTCACAATGATAACAATGAAGTTCAACAAAGCTTAAGAATTCCTGACACCACTATTGCCTAGTTAAAAATAATATTAATATTTTTAACATACTGAAATCACATTTTGAAACAGAGCAGTTTTTTAATCTCAAGGGATGCAGTTTTAATTAGATTCTTCTTCTTTTGGCTGCTCCTGTTTCGGGGTTGCCACAGCAGATCATCCATTTCCATTTCTTCCTGACCTCTGCAACTTCTGGATTCAAACTGACCACCTGTATGTCCTCTCAACACATCCATAAACCTGCTTATCGTCTTGCCAAGCTGCTCCATCCTCAACATACTTGTCTCTCATCCAAACCAACCATCTTGCTTCTCTAACTTTGTCTCCAAAATGTCTAACCTCAGCTGTCCCTCTAATATATTCCATTTCTTTTTCTGTCCATCTTCATCATTCTCCACGAAAATCTCAGCATATTTATCTCTGACAGCTCCAGCTCAGGCTCCTGTCTTTTCATCTTTTCACTGTCTCCAACCTGTATTACATGGATGAAAATGGATGAGCTACTGTGGCAACCCCTAAACGGGAGCAGCCGAGAGAAGAAGATGCCTTCTCATTTAAAAAAATAATGTTATCTCTTAAATAATTTTGTTCTGACTATGCATGAGACAACTGCACTATGTGTAAAGACACACGCCGCTCACACTGCATTGCACATTAAACAAAATGGAGAAATTTAATTAGGGGACGTCTAGGTAAACATTTATATCAACAAAAAGAACAGTGGAACTAGCATGGGTTGTTAGCATTGACTATTGCACTTTAATGTCTCATGTCTATTTTACATGTTTTTTTTTAAATGTCTGCCTTTTTCAATATTTAATGTGAATGACGAAATGGTGTTCTGATCAAAGTGAGAAAATCCTTGGATCATTAACCAGCTGAAGTGGCCTAGCTTCCAAACCCTTTGTTAAATCTCTCGCTCACTCTCACTCATTTTCCTAGCCGCTTGTACTGAGGGTAGCAGGTGATGCTGCAGCATATTGTTTCATTTCCAGCATATTTGTGTGTTCAGGGACCTTGACTTGAAACATTTTCTCAAGGTAGTGTTGTAGTTTCTTGGACTGCCCACCAGAGGGATGACGTGAGCTCTAATAACTCCCTGGGAGGGTGTGTCCCAATGTATTTGTGTTGAAAAGTACACAGTGCCAAGGGTGTAAACCACAACACATAAGCACCGCCTTTTATCTGACTATTAGAGAGAGAGAGAGAAAGGGAAAGAGAAAGAGGGATTGAGAGGGATTCCACTGGTGGACCTTTTATGGGCAAAACTCTAAAACTGGAGTAAAAAGAGCGAGTGAAAGGGCATTAACACACAGCACCACCTACATAAGGAACCCACCCACCAATGCTGCCTAGCAGTCCACAAGGGGAGGATTTCAGTGAATGATGCAAATCTTTCTTGAGGAAATAAGATTCCTCTCTCAGTGCAAGTGCTTAAGGGCAGACTCTCAGACAGTCCAAAAGAAAAGCAGAATTTCCAGGACCGGAATGTAAGAGTGTGCATGTGTTTGTTATATATATATATATATATATATATATATATATATATATATATATATATATATATATATATGTGTGTGTGTGTGTGTCCGTGTGTTAAAAAGTGTGAACAAAGAACAAAAAGTGCGACATGCCACAGGAGTTGTTCCAGCAACTAGCATACCTGAACGCAAGAAGAACAGTGTGTGTTTTTGTTTTGTTTTTGTTCTTGTTCAGAGAAGGTATGCACACACACAGTCTTGCATAAAATATCCAGTTTCACACACTGATGCAATATTGACCAAGCCCAAATCTCCAAACACATTCAGCTCTTCAAATATGCTCTAATCTACAGGTCTGGAAGAGAGCAGATCACAACCTGACATTCAATTTCTAAAAATAATCCTTAAAGTATTTCAGTAAGAGTAATATTTTTTAAATAAACAACCTACACATCTGCAGCTGCAAATAAAACATACCTGGACTTTTGATTATGTCGTTTGAACCAGACAAACCAGTGAAAAGAGCCTGTGCCAAATGGTACAAATATATTTTTATCTGCAAAGTAAAAGATGTCAAATCTGTCATTAACCTGATATTTATTATTTTTGCCATATATTTGTGCATTAAAACTTCTATGTTAGACTGAAAGGCTTGGCTTTTGATCTGCATTAAACTAACCCTTACATTTGGAGGCTGTTTTCCCTGCGAGTATGTATGCTTTAATGTGGATGGATAGTATATGAGGGTGACTGAAACAAAAATAAAATAAAATAAACCTAAAGGAAGAATTAGAAAAAGTTAACCATTTAATCTGAATATTAGCTTTCATTCTCAGCCAAACAAAACAACATATATGTCAAACTCTCTATATGCAGACTTTAATGGAATAAACACAAGAATAAAAAAAACACAGAAAATGAGGTGCTTGTGTGCATGATGTGTGATACAATAATTCCTCTTGTTTATAAAATCATCACATGCATAAAGCAAAATTATGAGCTCCATATGCTGAATGAGCTTTCCAATCCTGCCTCAGGGTGCTTCCCTCTCAATAGATGTAATCTAGACATATGGCACTTGAGTGGGCAGCTTTATATTTATGTTAGAATAACTTAACTGTACCATCACCTAAAGAAAGTACAAATACAAAATACATCCATACACACTGCACACAGTAACTTACTTCATTCCTGGGACATCCAGGATGTTGGTCAAACCAGTCCAGTTAATGTCCAGCGTCTGTAAGACACAGAGATACAATTTAGGACACAGGTAGCTTTAAGGAAACAGAAAAGGTTGTATCCTTGTCATGTCTACTCTTTTTTACTCTTTTTAAGATATTACATGAAGATCATAAATGGTTTCAAACTGAAGATGTTTTCTTTGCAACTACAGCTTTAACTGCTGAACCCCCTGAAATGTAGACAGTATAATCTGATCATTTGCTGAGGCAGTGACAGAGTGTTTTCTTGCAGAGGCCTTTGACCGGATAATCAATACAGATACTGTGCAGAGAGTCATCAATAATAAACAATTTGTTTTACAATTCCGAGCAGTAGGTCTATATATATTGTTGCCAGGTAATATACAGTTGCATTACACAATATCACTGTTTCTCAGTCCTTGTCACAGAGTAAAGCTGAACTGCAAAGTTTAATGTTGTCCCTGTTCTGTAGTACCTGGTTCAAATGGCTTGACAAAAAGTGACTATTTGTTTAATATTTTGTGAACATTGTGAAACACAGCACAGCACAAAGTGAACTGCAAGGAAATCTCTGCATTGAACACATATGACGTGCAGCAGGGGGCAGCTATGTCCAGCACCCAGGGAGCATGGCTTGTTCATGGTGGAATGATCTTCTAATATTGAATGAACCAATGAAGAAAAAAAGAAAAAAGTCCATGAGTATCTAAGTTTAGACTTAATCTTTATCTTTTCCATGTGTTTTCCAAGTCTGAAAAAATAGTGAATAGTTTTTCAGGATATGTGGTGGGCCATATTAAGAACTGCAAAAATGTTGAGCGGTATGGGATACAGAACTCTGATATCATTTCATTTCAGACCATTAGATTGGACAAAGACATCATATGACATTAGACAAAGACATTATGTACAGAATTTCTGATTACGTGTGTGTACATAATATCATCCATGCTTCCTCACTAGAACCAACATCTACAGTAATAGATGTTTGGTCAAATGGAGGAAAAAAAAACAAAAAAACATTGGGTCAAATGAAAAAGAAATTGCCTATTAACATTTGTTAATTTGTTATTTGTGTTAGCATCACAAGTATCCAGTTGACTAATAACATTATATCTCAAAGTTTGCCATTTTCCCATTTCATTTCTAGATGATGTTCAGCTAAAAACAAACAAACAAACAAAGATGCCAGAAATGATCAACTACAGTGCTTTCTGTCATTTACAGTGTAGAATATAAATGAAGCAAAATATAAATTGGCACTGGCTTCAATATTTTTTCTACAATTTCTGAAGTCAAACACTAAGTTTTAAACACACCACACCCACATCAACAGATGCCTTAACTACAGTAGTGCCGCATCCTTATCATTGTGTCAAATAACAAGTATCCGCCCAACCCTCTGGATAGGGAACACACACACACACACACACACACACACACACACACACACACACACACACACACAAGGAACATCACAGGCATTCTTCACCAAACATGGACATACTCATAATGGTTAGGTTGTTTCCTCAGAGACCGCCCACAGGGGCTGTTATTATGGGATGGCCACAGAGAACACAAATAAAACAATTAACACTGTGACCAGGGCTCTCCTTCTCAGAAACATATGTCTTTGATTAATATTATCATGAGTTTACAAAGATAGATTCCTTCATTTACTGATGAGCTGAAACTACTATATTTTGTTCAGATTTAAGCTTGTGAGAAAGCAAACACAAATTATACAGGTACAATCCATCTAAATCCTCCTGCTGCAAATTTACTGCAGTGCAAGGCTTGGCTCTGCGTTCAACTTGGCACATCTTTTCAACTTCAGTCCAGACCTGACCCAGCTCAGCCCAGGTTAATAATCAAGCTAATAATCAGGCAAAAGGACAATTAATGGGGTAGTGGTTCCAATGTACTGGCTCCTAAACATGACTTAAATATACCATAAAGCATTTTTTTAATTTCACAATGGTCAAAAATCAAAATTGTACTATATCTACAACCTGTACCAGAAATCTGTGGTTCAACCCTATTATATAGTTAATTACACAATACGTCATTTTTTATAATAAAGGCTTTAAGTGTTTCAGCTGTTAGCAAGTCATGATGGTTTAACTAAAACAATTTGTAACAAAAACAATGCAAAATATAAAAAGGTATTTCTTTCTTTCAGTATGCCTAATAATCACTCTATCAAATTCAACAATTCCTGTAATAATGACTGAAAGTTTAGTCTATGCACTTTTTAATGTTTTTTTTCAGGGTGCTATAAGTATGAAATAATTCATAAATAAATCGCTAATTTTAGTTTATTTTTCTGCCATCACTGGCAAAAAGTCAGAGGCTAGTAGTAAGGCATTTTCTTGTGCATTCCTATTTAACAGTACTTTATTGTTATTCAGTTGTGTGAGAAGGCTGAGGAATTTGGGGATGGGGGAGCAGGTTTGAATCCTAGAAATGGAATGAGGTGGGATTTACTCTCTGCTGCTCTTCTATTCCTTCATGTTTCAAATGAGACTAGCTTCCCTCAGTTCCACAGTAAAATTAGTCAATCCAGAACTCATGATGGTTGAATCATGCCAAGCAACAATGTGATATTATGTTCAGAAATGTGCAGTGAGGTCACAGTGTTAATGAGCGTTTGGTTGTAGTTGTAGGTGTGTCTGCACTGAATCTAGGCGTAACAGTATGCAATGCATCAATGTTTCTTTCTTCTTCTTGTCTTCTTCTCATTCTTGTTACTAATTGCCCAAATAATAAACCCAGGAGTGACCTTGAAGCACACCCTAAACTAAAGGGGCCAAACTCAGATCTTGAAAAACCACAGCAGAGCTTTGTTTGAACCTGCTGAGTCCAACTGTTACCATGAGATTCAGTCGTGTTTTGATTTAATCTCTCAAATTTGTTAGTGAGTAATTTGGGTGTGAATTGGTGGGAGTGGCCTTGTACCCACACAGCATTTAAAATAGGAAACTGTCCTCAGACTTATATTTCTGTAGCAGTTGTGTGACATTCTCCATATCATATCAAGACCTGAACTCTTCATCTATTACATCTTTCACATTTTTTCTTTATTTCCTTCTATTACAAAGTAAGTAAGATCTCTCAGCCTTATCTCTCCCCCAGCTCCTCAGATGTACATGGTGGGCTGTGGAACTACCAATCTTCAATACAGAAAGCTGACACAATTTCAGACTTCCAGCTCTTCATTCCTTTGACTTTGACTCCCACCAACCTCCACATCATTGCCTCTACCGTCCCCAAGGCTCACTATAACACTTAATTGATGAACTAGATATCCTCCTAAGCTCTTTTCCAGAGGACAACTCCTCACTTGGTGACTTCAGTCTACCAAGAGAGAAGATATACACCAGCAGGCTTATGATGCTTGTCATCATTCGACCTGTCCCTCATCAAATCTCATCCTACCCACAAAGCAGACAACTCTCTTGACCTATATATTTACCTGATCACTCCCTATGTGCAATATTCTATCTATGCCTTTACATCTCACTGACCACCATCTATTGTCTACCAATTTTTTCCTCCATCCATCTCCCCATTCACTCATAACTCCTGCATATACTCGTAGATATCTCAGCCCTCTTCTGCCACAATTCTATCCCACTTATCTCCATCTAATACATATAACCCCTGTTCTTCAGCTGTAAAATCTGATACTAATAAACGTGTCTACTCTTTCAGCTATTCAATTGATCAGCTCTGTCTTTTAACCTCCAAACCAAGACGTGTCTCTCCAGCAGCATCATGACTGTCTGAAGATCTGCGCAACAACTGGAGAGAATTGAGATCAGCTGAAAGGAAGCGCAGGATATCATAATGCTCAGATGGCCTCATCTCGTATTGCTTTCTTCTTTCTAAATTTGCTTCTGAACTAACCTCTGCTAAGTCAGCTTTATAAAAAACAAACAAGCAGACAAACTAACCCTTGTAAACTTTTTGCCACCTTTTCAACTTTCCTTAAATCACCTTCTCCTCCTTTATTTTCAACTCTCTCCCCAGAATCCTTTGCTTCACTCTTCAATGGAAAGATTTACTTTGATAGAACAAAAATAAAAAAACATGGCACTAGTACCCATCAGTTACAGGGTTAACTTTTTAATTTGGCTGAAAAATGGTTAATTAGCATTTGTTTATCTTTAGCAGGTTACTAGAATGAAGATCAGATGTGTACATAAAGCACTGATGTAAATTGCTCTGGATAAGAATGTCTGCTAAATGAATGTCTGGACACAGTGATTAAAAGTTACACTTCCATGTCAGTCAGTATAAAAAAAATGTAAAGGAATGATTTAACTTACTCTTGTAGCTTCAGCGCAAAACTAAAGAGGCCACATTTGAACACCAAAAGTGTATGATCTGATTAAGTATGATCAAGATAAAGAGAAAATTGTGGAATTTTTTTGATGAACTATTTTTTATTTTTTTTTGCATTTCTAGGTCTCTAGTGGTGGTGGATGGGTTTGGGTAGTTTTGAAGGTATAGGTATAGTGGAACAGGTTCTTGTTTGAATTAGAAACTCTATGCTGCTGGTCAAGTTGGGTTGAGCCCCACATTGAAGGCTCTAATTTGTGTTTCCTTTGCCATCACACCTGCTTCAGCTAAGCAAATTATGAGCTGCCTTAGTCAGCTGTGTGTTAATAGGGTGCACACACAATTTTACAGTGATGGTCTGTGATCTGAATGAAAGAATCCTGAGAATTTGGGCGGCTCAATCAATGGCATGTCTTCCTACCAGATGGCCATGCAATCTAAATCTTCACAGACTTGCTGCATAGCTTTCTATTTATCAGTGAAAACACGGATTCATTCAGGCCTGGTTTTTCTGGTCAGTTTGGTGGTTTAACTTTCTTGTTAACTTTTATTCTGAAGACTAAAAAAAATGAGTTAATGAGCAAACAAATAGAAGATAACTTTGATAACAAAATTATGAAACTATGAGTGAATGAAGCTGGTTTAGCCTCAGAACAAAGGATCAATTACTTTTTAAAATACAGAACCATGTCTATAAAAGCACAGTAAAATGCTGTATTCACCCATGACATAACATCAATGTTTTCACCCCCTGAAGGGCTTAACAGTTAACTGTGCAAAAAAATATGAGCATGAAATATGAGTAGACAAGGTACATAGAAGAAAGTTATCCAGGTTGTTCTCACTCTCCTGCCTAATGTTAATAATGGTAAAGTTTGTAAGAAACTGCCTCAGCAAATCATGGTTGATCTGGCACTGTAATTTGTTTTCTTTTTGCAGTATTCCAAGTATTTAGACCAGAAATGACTAGCTCTAGAGTAGTGCACACTTGTGTTATCCTGTATAAATAATTACAGTGTCATGTTAATGCCAAGCTAACAATTCCATATGACTAAATTCAATCAATATTAAAGACAAGATAAGTCACCCTTGGGGCAGCGGTGGACTAGTGGTTAGGGAGTTGGCCCCAGGACCAGAAGGTCAAGGATCTGAATCTCAGACCAGTAGGTTGCCCTGAGGTACCCTTGAGCAAGGTACCATCCCAGTCAGTGCTCCCCGGGCGCTTTCAATAGCTGCCCCCTGCTGCACGTGTTTGCGTGCATGGGTTAAATGCAGAAGTGTAATTTTATTGTGGTTCACTGTGTGTTCTGCGGTGTTTCAAAATGACAAGAATAGTTACTTTCACTGTTCGGTGATGATTTTCTTGTTTTCATTTGAATGTCTTTGGTAACACTGGTACAGCGTGTGTGGACATGTGACTTACTGGCTTTTTGAGGAAAAAGACAGATAGTGCTCCAATCAGAGGCATGTCTCCAAGTAATGGCTCCATGATGACTCTGACCACTCCCTGCAGCTAAATAATAATTAAAAAAAAAAAAACAAACAATGCAGAAGATTACATTTACAGATTTAAAAGGAATCTTCACCTTGGCACCCTTTTCTTTGTTTGAAAGATCTCTGTTTCAGATCTATCCATCTAATCGTCAACAAAAACTGGGCATACATTACACAAAAGTCAGGTGTTGAACATGAGAAACATCTCCAAAAATTCTTAATTTACTTTTTTACTTAACAATTTCTGTTAATTTAGGGCATCATTCGTCTTCATTTGCTGAATTTAACACAATAACACTTGATTAAAAATGTACCCTAATCAGCCATAACAATAATCCCACCAATCTAACATTAGCACTAGTCACACATGACCTGCAATCCTGAACTTTTGTAGATGTTTCTGAGAAGAGCAGTATGTGTGATTATAAATGTACACATTACATTGAATTTACATTTCTAGACCCTTTTTACAAAATCTATTTAATGTCTGACTCAATCCATGAGTAAATGCATCAGGTAATTTTCCAGACAAGTCACAGCAACTGAGTGAGTGAGTTAATTAAGTTACCATGAAACTGGTGCAAAACCTTAAGAAACAAACACACGAGAGGAGTTTGTTTCCACTAAGATTCCAACAAAGATATCTACTTGCATTCAGGAACTTTTGTCATCAGGGCTGACACTGAAATCCTCAGACAAATTCAAAGAACAGCAAGTGATTCAGTTGTCCCAGACCAAATTATGAACAGGCTACGCGAACACATCATGTCCTGTCTCCTGCACACGGTACGCCTCATCTTAACCACCAAGACTATTTCAAGTACCCATTTGCAGTGTGGCAAGAGCATTGTCCTACAGAAAGAGGGTGATGCAATTAAGGAATTCCACTGTTGTGAAGGGGTTAACTTGGCCTGCAACACTGCCCATTGCATCACAATGGCACCTCTGGATTGCCTTCTTCCTTTTAGTGCATTTGGTTGCCTAGGTAAAACATGCACAAGACCCAACAAGACATCCCATTGCTCTGCGGTCCAGTTTTGAGGCTCACATGCCCATTATAGGTGTTTTTGCAGCAAACATGTATCGGTTTGGGAAGTGATACAATGTTTGTCCTGATATCTTTCTATCATAGCTTGAATACATTTTTTCAGCACTTTGCACTACAGTAGCTCAAACAGGACTAGATCGGACAAGAAGTCCATCTTATAGCTAGTTCACTGGTTGCCCTGCCTTGAACGTCATTTGGAAAATACCAACCATTGCATACCAAAAATCACACAACCCAATCTATGACTATGAACAATAATATAGCACTTGTCACTCAGAATATGCTTGCCCAATTTTTATGCTCCCTGCAACTAACTGTTTACTAGCTGTTAATTTGCTGTCTAGCATATGCCACTTCTTGACAGGTATCACTGTTACAAAGTAATCTGTCAGTCGTTTTAATTTTGTGGCTTATGAGCATAAACATGCAGAACGCCGGCTATATGCCTTTGCAAATGATTAGTAGTTGTTGTTAAAATGTGCAGAAATGCACATTTTTATATAGTTATAAAAATCAATAAACTTCCATTCACACTTAAACTAGTTTGGAATTCTATGGACTGACTAACTCATCTATGATTTTAACTGCTTCAGATGAAATTCCCAACCTATTATTAACAGCATATGAACCTAAAAGCCAGAGACATGACTAATGATTCCATACAATGAAAATTAGCTCACTTATGGAAGAACTTCAACCTCTGAGCACTTGACTGTTCAAATAACCTGATCAATAATGAGATTTTACCCTGAGAAACACACACACACACGATTGAGGCCACCACTTTGCAAATGCATTCGCATCAGCATGTACTCTTAGGAAATCCTAAAAGCAAACAGTCAAAAACCGAGTGCCAAATGCTGCCTGCTTTACTGGATAGGTTTTTTTTTACCTGTATGCTCTTGATGCCAGCTTTGCAGTAGTATTTCTTTATTTCCACATCAATCTCTGTGTTCCCAATGAAGCTACACAAAACAAACACACAAAGGCAAACACATTTAAGACATGCTTAGGTGGCTCAGTTACTTCTGATGCTGCAGTATTAAAACCTTTTGGCCAGGTGCAATTCTTCCTGGTTGGTAACATGTGTTTGTCACCTGATTTGTAGATCCATGATAATCTGTCGTTTGTCTACATTCTCTGTGTACACCTTCACTCCATTTACCCTCAGAGGCTAGAGAGAGAGAGAGAGAGAGAGAGAGAGAGAGAGAGATTACAGATACTATTTGGACAAGAACATGCACAGTATGTTTTCACTAAACACATCACTGAAACTGCTTGGGCGATGTTTGTTTACCAAAAAAAAAAAAATCCACTAAGCTGTTTTCTGTGGCCAGAAACTGCCCCCCAAGGAAGAACAATAGGAAGGCTAACACAATATGTCCAGGTTGTGTAACAAAGTAGCTAACAAATTGAACATTAGTGCAACTTAATACCTCTGAAACTGTACTGTGGTAGAATGGTATCATCCAGAAATAGCTAATGATTAGCATTTTTTATTTTTACCTTATTCTACATGACTGTGATCTCACTTGAAAAGTCATGTATACAACCAATCAATTATATAAGCAGTTGAGTCATCTATTGATTATATTAAAGGTTAATTGAGTTATCAATTGAGAAAAGGCCAACAGCAGCATGCATGCTGCCAATTAGTCATTGTCATTTGCTGTTTTAGACATTGTTCATGTTAAGTATGGAGGATGGAGGCTTGGAGGGTTTTACTCTAAGTGCATTTGTGTGTGTGTGTGTGTGTGTGTGTATACGTGTATTTGCAGACCTTGTCCCCCATGTCAATCTTGGAGAAGCAGAAAGAGCTGAGGTGTGAGTTTGCGCCTTTCACTGCTGGCTCAATGGTCTCGCGAAATAGTTTATCCACAAACTGGCAAATATATGGCCACATCTGCTGCACTGTCTGAATATGAGAGAGTGCAAGAAACAGAGGGTGGAGGGAAAGGGTGAGTCAGCATGCATCAACATCCATTCATCAGGGTATATTAGTAATGGAAAAAGACATTCCCAGTGACCAGTGTACTAATACAGCATACAAACAATTTGCAATACACAATCTGAGCAGACTTGTTTGTTTGTCTAACAGGCGTGTTTGTGAGTGTCATGAGATGAAACCGTTTTCCTACAAGAATCACCTCTCTTTCAAAGATCCAATTTCAGTTCTATTTATAATCAAACCTGCCTAAATAAAAGTGTTCTTTTGTTAAGCCCCATTTTGAAGGTACACACAAAAGCACTGTATGCACTATACACACCTTGTTGAGCCATTCCACTCTCTCTACATCAGGAAAGTGAACCTGAAACAAAAGAGCACATCAGTAAGCATGTCAGTTCTGTGAGCGTGACTTAATTATATACTGTATATTACAGAGACAGTTATCTTCCCAGTAAAGGAGACAGTGACACACAGTGACACAAAAGCTTGCTGAATCACTTTATGATGAGTGTTACATAACTGACAGAACCACAGAGCACAGGGCATCAGCATACAAGGCTAAAATAAAATGCTGTTATCGGTCTACCCCCCACCCTCGTCTCTTTCCCTGTCTGACATGAAAAAAAATTGGAGTTACTGTAGGAGGATAAAACTAATTACATTTACTGCATTTAGAAGACGATCTTATCCAGAGTGACTTCCATATCAGATTACAGGGACAGTTCCCCTGGTGCAACTTGGGGTTGAGGGCTTTGCTCAGGAACCCAGTGGAAGTAGTGCTGAAGGTGGGATTTGAACCTGTAGGCTCTTGTCCCATAGACAAGTATCCTACCACTAGACCACCACTACTACCCTAATTGTTTGCAAATGCAAAAAAACAATTTCTGAAGCATGGGTGTAATGCAATGAGAGCAAAGGGCAAGTGGATTTTGAATCAATGGGACAAGGATCCACTGTATATACAGATTTTAAGCACCTGAGAAAAATGCCACTACTTAAAGACAAGCAACACTTCAAAGGGCAGTCTTATTTCCTGTTTAAACCAGAGACTGGGAGCTCTTAACCAATCTATATATAAAAGGGTCATTGAACAACATATCACATGATGCTGACATGAAATGCAGAACTTTTATTTTTTCCACACATTAAAATTGCCAGTATTTATCTATGACAAAGTCCAAGAAGCTATATGCATGTCAATCACAAGACATGTCAATATTTCAGCATTATCGACATTAAGCTAAATAAATTTTCCCCTTAGGGATTTTGGAAATGCTTTAAGTTCTCTCAGCCTTTTTTGTATTAATGGATGGAATCTGGCAGAGAAGCAGTCATCAGCATTAACATGGAACCCAAAGCAAAGCCAAAACCAACAACAACAACAACAACAACTCTTCTATAAAGAGAATACAGGCAGAGGGACACAGAGAAAGAGCAAGGAAGACAGAGAGGGATAAACTCTCATTCTAGATGTCAAATCAAAATTTTCCTTCTTCCTTCCTCCTTCCCTCTGCTCAGTCTTTAATTTTTGGAACTCACTCCTGTGGGAGTGAGCCCTATGACTCATAGTCCTGCTGTTTCCTGAGTACACAAACTAACAGAGAGGGCATAGAAGCCCTGCTAGAGATTAATGTTCCACAGTGTTTTAAGCTTGATGGTACATGGCATACTTTATGTTTCAGCGGTGCTTCGTTTTTGGGGAGTATATAATAAAAAAATGTTTTTTAATACATTAAATCACATTTATTTTTAGAATATCTAATAAACAGGTGGTGCAGTGGTGCTATATCTTAAAAATACAATTTAGACAAAAAAAAAAAAAAAAAAAGTACTAATAATTTCACTGCACTAAAAAAAAAAAAAAATTAACTATATGTTCTCTATCTAAACATACAATTGTTCACTATTCTTTAATCGCTAACATTACAATCTTTTAATCTACCATAATATTCATTAATAGTCATTCTGCCCAGCCCTGCTCTACGCCATTGGTTAGGCACTGACTGTGTTCTATATTCAAGGAAGACCTGTTTAACTGGTTAAAAACTGCCTAGTTTCATGCCATTATTTTTAGAATTTCAATTTTTAGTGATCATTTTTTGCATACACTAGAGTGTACCAAGACTGGTTGTTTCAATCTATAGAAATGAGGATGTTTCTGGAGGAAGAGAGATGTGCTTAGGTTCTAATGAAAGTCATACCATCTCTATTTATACATTCCATTACACTGCCCAAGACTAAACACCGTCTCTTCAAGCTTGATGCAACTTCAGTTCATTTATTTAATTTATTAGGAAACCTTCATTGGCATAAGCAGTGTACCCCAAGGCAAAAAAGGTATATATTGTAATATATCCTTTATGAATGATACTTAATCAATAAATAAATAAATAAAAATCATAATTGATGACTTCAGTGCCTATACTGTTTATAATTACTGCATTTTCTAAATATATTTAACTTTGTGTAAATAAAGTAAATGTGTCTTGCTGCCTGAGGAAAAAAAAATTTCCTGTAAACCACAGCTTGTTTTGACTACTTATTTACTTAAACTTTTTTTCCACCCAGAGGTCCACTTGTGTGTTTTAATGTAGACAAACCAGCCATGCTTTTTTTCCATTTATGTTACATTGCAATGGATCAGTCTTTAGAGTTCTTTAAAACTGCCATATTCAAATGATCCCTGTTCAACCAGCTGCTCTGTGTTGTGTCCCTTTTAGAAAGTTGAAACACTCCTTCAGCGTTTATGGGTGGAGTCCAAAGGCAGTGTCCTAATTACATGCATGTATGTAGGAAAATGTATTAGTTTTCTTCACATAATTAGTGAAAGAAAACAGCTTAGTTTCCATAAAATGATCATATGGTACAAATTAGGAGAGAGAAAAAAAAAAAAAAACTTTCCATGATAAAGGCTTTTTTAAATATCCTTGCTTGTTCGGGGCCTTTAATGGGAATCTCATATTCTTTTTATTTATCTTATTATTAAACTAAGATTGTTAAATATCTGAGGCACAGTTATGCAGTTATCGTTGTCAAAGGCAACCACTCAAAACACAGTGTCCAGCTTCTTTTCTTACACAATTACAGATGGTCTGTTGGTCAACTTGTTATCCTCTTACACAACTGTATTGAGCATAAGTGATTTAATACACAGCTGAACACAAAGCTTGTTGTAAGGACAGAAAACACATTAACAACCTACAACAGAACCATCAAAGAAAATAAAACTGTTTACTCCCTTCATTTGAGCCAAAACCATGAACCTCATTGTTTTTTGCCCATCCCATCTCAATGTTCTTTTTGCACTTTCAATATCCTTACATTACAGAAAGCATACAAAATGATCAAATAACCTTTGGTAACCTCTTGTAAATTACAAACTCTAACCAGCCTTGCTTGAAAAATATACCTCTTTTTAGGCTCATGTATGTTCATATAATTCTGTATGGCCCATAATCACAACAGCCTTTATATTAAAATATTTATATAAACGGTAACACATTCCACAAGTGACTGGTTTGACGGGAATGGTGCAAGATGATTCCGAAGCAAGCAGAATTTATGTCTGCGGCGTGGATGCCATTGGAATGTAAGGAGGCTGTTGTGCAGTTTGTCTGAGAAAGACAGTAATGAGTTTCAGGCTCATGAGCCTTTGGTTTCAATCAATTGTATCCAAGGATGAAAAGTCAAACTATGCAAGAAGAGTGCTCCTGCCTAAACGTTATCAAGATTCGCTTCTAATGTTAATATTTTTTTGTCAGTAATTTAACAGATTACCTGGCCTAAAAACCAGACCAAAACTGAAAGGGCATTTCGGGTTTACCACTGAAGCAGTCTTGTATGATTGTATGTTTCCATTTAATGAGGATGACTTTTTAATTCTCAGATTCTGAAAGTGATTTCTAGTCTACCTTAAAAAAACAATTCCAGGTGAGTGTAACTAGGCTGCTGATGAGTCCAGGTTCTCATGTAATCCCACAATAGTCAACTTATGCTGACCTATTTTAAACATTAAAACCGATTCTTTGACTTTGTGTGGGTTTGTGTGAAAAATGTCTTTCATAATGCATCATGTATCATACTTATGTAAGTGCTTTTGATCCTTTGTTTGAATCTTACAATTATAAGGGCATTTTCTGTTACTGATATCTCTAAATGGTCCCTTTTCTGATTATCTGCAACACTATTTAGAAATTAGTCCATGTGTTGATTTGGATTTGAAAACAGGCAGGAGCATTTCCATTAATAATTTATATGAAGAAGTGAAGAGTGACGATATAGGCTCTTTAATAAAATGGGATGCATAGCAACCACAATATATAATCAACTATAATAAAAACTAGGTGAATTACTTCCCTCAAGACTGCATGAAATAGACAAAACAACAATATTTGTGTCAAAAGGATCTTACTTACAATGGCATTAACATTTGACCACTGTAATGAAAACTGCTCTTGGTTCTCCGTTCAGTAAAGCACCTCAACTCACTATGCAAACAAATCACTATGCACAGATTCTGAGAGAGAGACTACACCTTGTGCTTCCCTGTGCATGTCTGCTGCTATCTGTATAAATGTAAATTCCTTCGGCCTCTGCCTCCTTATCTGACACAGTTTTACAGCTTAACCTGTCTCACAGTATCTTTGTGCCATTTGGGCCTTTGACCACAACTGTAAATGTGCACCAGCTCATAACTTTCCATGCAGTTACCTTTAAAACTGCTTTATTATTTTTGTGCATTAGCCATACTTTCCTTGCAAACAAAGCACAAAGTCCAAGAACAAAATGGAGTGAGTGTGTGTGAGAGAGAGAGAGACTATTTTCAGAGTCTTTCTGTAGAAATATTCAAAGAGAACACCCCACTAACATCACACTAATTCTTCCGACAAAAACCACATTCAGTCCTCACCAACCCCACCCGTCTAATTCATATTTATGGTAAAGAAAAAATCCCAACAAATAAAAAGTGAAAACTGCCAGTCCACATATAAACTAAAAAATACCTTTATGAGATCACTTAGGTCAAAGCAGATTTCCATTAACCCACTGACCCATATAACAATACACACAATCATCAATCAGCAACAACTTTGTCATACCAGCGCTACACACTACATGTACAGGATGTCTAGTGAGATAAAAAAAAAGGGAGGTAAGAAGTGGCTTCCTGTCACAAAGGGAAAACAGATCAAACACAACCACATTCAAGAAACTGACCATTTAAATGTATAGAGTAATCAGTTTTTTAAACAGGTACAAATAATAAATTAATGCATTAATTTTTTGACTCGTGCGTGTGTGTGCATGTGTGAGGTCCAAGTGCATTTTTTTTTAAAAGGGACTGTCCAGCATCAATGGGTGTTTTAAAAAATTGCCTGTTAAGAGTGTGAATTTTAAAATGTGAACAATATTGCAAAAAGGTGGTGATATAACTGAAAATCAAGTTTAGAAATTAAGGAAATTAAGCTAAGACAAGGTAATGCAATAGTCAATAATACAGCCAATTGGAACAGATGTCATTTACATAGGTCAGTATTAAAGACACAGTAACAGAAAAAGCTTTTTTAATGCAAAGAAATGTTAAACATTAAAAATATAAAGTATTGGTATATGCTTCAGTATAAAGACTTTAATCAAAAAGACTTTAGAATAAAGTAACTGACTGTAATCGAGTAATCATGACAGCCCTAAAACACAGCCTCATATCTTAAACAAATAAAAAAGTTATGTTTGATAACTTTGTCCATATGATGTCACATTACCTAAAGAGTTCATCTGCTAATGTCTCAATGATATTCACACGAGTGTCTAGTGAATTGTGACTTTAATAGTGCTCTCACTTAGATTGACTATTCAAATGTGTCATTGTTCTCTTTACAGCAGTCTAGTCAACCAGGCCCAGAAGAACTCATCTATAATATCATTGATCTTTCTCAGAGAGATCAGCAATCTGAATGAGTAAATGAGTGAGAAAACAGAACTCTTGACCTCCACGTGGAGCTGACACATGTGCTCTCTCTCTTCCTCTCACCCTCACATGCACACCATGGCTGCTTTCTAAAAATAGAAAACAACTGTGTAGTGAGGAGCTTTGGTTGACATGTCTCCATAGTAACGTTTCCTCAGCCCCTGACTGGGTGACATCATGATGTGGATGCAGAAGCTCAAGCCTTATTTACTGTGGGCGTCGTTATGTTTCATACCCAACAAAAGATATTCGAAGATATCTAGCAAACTACACCCATACATCAAAAACGTGGGAAATCATTTACTAATTGTATGAAAGAACTGGAAAGCTTACGATATCACTTGGAGTATCACTTTTTCTTCCACTTCTGCAGTATTAGTTCTGGTTTGGAGGCTTATCATCATCAACAAGGAGCTTTTTAGGTTAAAATGAATCTAATTTGTGATTTCTCCTATTCAGAAGGTCTATGTCTGTTCCATGAATGACAGAACTCTAATCAAGCAGGGTGTTGCACAGGTGAGCCTGGCTTTAATGGAGAAGTAGCTTAAAAACACATTCATACACTATATTCCCTAAAGTTTTTTTAGACGGCTTACTCAACATTTCTTCTGAAATAAAGGTCATTAATATTGAGTTTGACTCAACTTTGAATCTTTGTGAAATATTTTATTCTAAATGCCTCAAATTGCCATGATGATTTGATCACATACAGTAAAGTCACATATCAGTAAGGTCAAATGATGAAGACAAGTTCTGGGTCACAGACACCACTTGAACTCATCCAAAAGTAAAGGCATTTCCATTACTCCAGAGAACAAAATTCCACTGTTCCACACCCCAATAACTGTGGGTTTTATACTCCTCTGGCTGACATTTGGCATTGGGTATGAAGGCCTTTTGTGTGGCTACTCCAGATCATCCCATGCTGGTATCACAAATCAGAGGGGATGCCTGTATCCTTTAGGACACATAGTTTAAATACTCACACATACGTGCTCCATGAACACACCTTGGGTGTACAGACAAACAATACTGCACTGGGAAGTTAAACTATCATGCAGCACTGCCCACTCTTCTCCTCTATGTCATACACACCTTTTCAGTCTCCTATCTCTAGTCTCATTGGATTATGCTAAAACTGAATGGTCACTTTTTTCCATCATTCAAATTTTGTTCTGGATATTTGTCTCAAAATATCAAACATAACAAACCCAACAAATTATAGGTTTACTGTGTTGTTACTCCTCAACTATGTTAAATTAAATCCACAGTTCACACATACCACCAAACTCTACCAATGACCTGTCAGACAGGAAATTAAACAAATGGGCTTGTTCAGAGCAGGAAGTCATTTGGAGATTTGCTCTGCAGAGATGAATGGAACTACTGTACCCTTATTCCATACAAAAGCAAGGCTTTGCTTGCATGTTTAATATTAGATACACATTTGATTTGCTGGCATATCACATTCTGAGGTGGAAATCTGCTCTCAGCAACATGTTATCTTATTCATTAGTACAGAATATAGAGCAGCTCTATTTTGCTGGTCTTGGGTCACAGGGGTCCCACACTGACCTACTCTACTTACAGCAGTCTAATGCTGCCTAAGATTAACACACACCAGATAGATACAGCCTCTAACTCACTGTTAATTTTCTACACCGATTTATGTGCTCTAGGCAAAACTGCACGAGAGAACTAAACTATAATTGCGATCCTTTTCAGCAACATATTGAGCATAAACATTACAACCCAAGTTTTATCAACTTTGTCGATATTGGTAATATGAATCAATAAAATGTATGATCAATATTTTGACATTTTAATGCAACATAAATCAATGTTACACATTAAGCTTTGAAACACCTCACAATTACAACTGACAGTACTCATGATCACGCTACCCTTAGTTGAGATACCTGATCATCAGGGCACGTGTGAACAAGCGATCTGTAAAGATTGTCATTAGCCTAAAAGGAACCGCATGAGATTATTTTATATGAGACCTTCTTTTCATACATACACACACCTCAACAACAAACATGTCTGAGCACAGTGAGAGATTAGCTGAATCTGATGGAGTAATGAAAACCATTCCCAAAATGGATGAAAATCCTTTATAACTTTTATAACTCACATCTTCAAATATCTTCCTTCACTGGCAGATCAGTTGCTAAGACGCAACTAACTTCAACATGGTGCAGTGGTGGCCTAGCATTTCAACACTGTTTCAAACCCAGGACCATTTGATCGTAGATTTGAGTCCTGGACCATTAGGTCACCCCGAGTTACCCTTGAGCAAGGTGCCATTCCAGACAGTCCCCAAACACTGGACTCCCATTACTCCACTACTCTACAGGAAGGATTTCATTGCAGTGCACTGGTGTGCTGTGGTGCCTGCACAGTCACCTTCACCTTATTTTAGCTACAAAGGGGGTGCAATGATTATAAATATTCCTACAGCAAGGTTTCCCACCCATTCATATGGGACCACCAGTCAGTCTGCATTTCTAGCTCCAAACACACCCCAGGAGGATGATTAGGTGCAGCAGAATGCAGTTTGCCTGACTCATGTGTGTAAAGCAGCAAACACAAAAATGTGAAGGTCCTTCAGCAATAAAACTCTTCCAAAGTACTTTAGTGTGAATCAGTATAAAGTATTGATCATGCAGTTTCAGTCATGCTGAAAACAACAAAACATGACAATCGTGTTAAACACACTCATCAGATGGAAATGTGAGCACGGGCTGGACATACTGAGCTAAAATCCCCGTCTGCGTCATGGAGAAATGTAGGTTAAGGGTCACAGAGTTTCGGGAAAGTGTTAGAACCCACTGCCAGCACAGTGCCTCTGATCACATCATGCATTCAAGCACTCACCCAGGGGGGCAGCTCTGAAGTGGGCAAACTGCGTCGCAGGACTTTCTCCTCGTGCTCGAAAAAGGCGAGCGCTTTGGCCACTTTGGGGTAGCCTGCAACCCGGTTGCGCCTGAGCCAGAAGAGCATGGCGAGGCCGAGCAGGATCCAGCTGAAGCTGTACTCCAGGTAGCCTAGCACGTAGATAGGAAAGATCATCAGAAAGGTCTTGGCGAATTTAATCCCCATGTGCTTGGCGTCGTCCACCGATGACTGTGGCTCGCTCTCCGGCTCCAGCTCTGCGAGCGGCTCCGGGACCGGTATCGGTCCGCTCTGCTGGGGCATAGTCGCCGCTCCGTTCGCACTCATTTCCTCCCGGGGCGACCGGAGTTCAGCAAGAGGATCGGGGCTTCAAATGGAAGAGTACACCAGAGAACACTTCCTGAGATTGCGGATGGTCGAATGGGGAGGGAGTGCGCAGCCTCCTCGTCTGTCCTTGACTCGTTATTTCTGTTTACAGAGTCGAGACGCCGCCCTGACAAACTTTCTTTCCAGCGCCGCGCTGCTGCTGCTGCCCTACACGGCCGCTCTCTAGCATGGCGACCCGTTCTGGCTTAGGACGGTAACGTTTGTGCACATCCACATCCTGCCACAGACGCATCCGCGCCCACACATACACTCGATCGTGATACGGGTACACACACTGATACACACCCTCCGCATACTTGCATACTAATAGTCCGACCCACTTCTCAGTTTACAAAAACCAGGCTGTGGCTGGGGGACTTTCACTCTTCGGTCAACGTGCGCCCCCCTGTGGCCAGTGACGGAGGGCGCAGTCTCTAATCGGGCTCAGGTCAGCCCGCGGACTACCTTTTTTTCTTTCTACGAGCTATCTATCTTCAGTCTGAAACTACGCTAACGTTGTAACAATCAGACTCCAACCTCTCTATATGCTAGTTTTCTTTACAAATACAGTGTTTAAGTCTTCCAGCAATCATTTCTGACTTAAAATTAATATATAATATTTTTTTCTAAATAAGTAAAATACTATTAATTAGCTGCATTGAACTCCCTTATAGCTAGGCTAACGTGCTAGCAGGTACCTTGAGTAAACAAGTCTTCAAAATGAATTAGTTATTAACTTAATTAGCTAGAACATTATGAAGGTAGTTATTATAATTTGGCTATCTTTACTCACTATTTAATGTAATGAGTTGTTAACTGTTAGTGAGTTGCTGTTTTTTTACATAAATGTATGTTTAGAAAGTGAAAGTGAATATTCTTGTCATTGTGAGTACACACAGCACAGCACCCGGTGAACCACAACAAAACTGGATCTCTGCATTTAACCCATGCAGAAACACACACCGTGCAGCAGGGGGCAGCTATGGAAGCTGGCCGAGGAGCAGTGAAAGGGACGGTACCTTGCTCAAGGGTACCTCAGGGCAACCTACTGTTAAGGGGTTTGAACCCACAATCTTCCTGTTCTGTGGCCAACTCCCTAACTCCCTAACCACTGCTGCCTATGTCTATGACGATTGATATTTTATTGATTTTTTTATTAGAACAGGTCAACCATGTCTTAGAAATGGAGAAATTCCCAATTCAGTAGTCAGTACAATCCCCTCCAAATGTACTGGAACAGCAGGGCCAGTTCAGTTGTGTTGGCAACGTACTGCATTCATTTTGGTTTGAGGCCGAAAGATGAATATGAAATGAGAGATTTTCAGATTTTATTTGCTGGTATTTTAAACTAGACGTGTTAAATTACACACCTTATGTATCTGACCACCCAGTTTTTAAATGTCACGCTGTAATACACTGCATTGAATGATGACCGATAAAACTCAAGAGTTTGTAAAGTTAATTAACCTTAACCTCCAACACCTTCTAATCAGTTACCATGTTGTGAACTGTTATTTGTTGATCATGTGATAAACTGTATTTGGTAATGCTTGCAAATCAGCTACCTATCACCTGGTAGTTGATAATTCAATTCATAAGTTTCTTAACCTGACTCCCAGAGTCTAACCCTGGGTTTTATGTAGCTTTTCTATTTAAAATTAAGTGATCCAGTGTAAAGTTGTAGCAGAGTTGCTGTAGGGATGGTGGTGGAATAGTGGTTAGGGAGTTGGCCCCTGGATCAGAAGATTGTGGGTTCCTTACTAGTAGGTTGCCTTGGGGTATCCTTGAGCAAGGTACTATGCCCGTCATTGCACCCCAGGCTACTTTCAGTAGCTGCTACACGCGTGTGTATGGGTTAAATGCTGAGCCTGGGGCAGCGGTGGTCTAGTGGTTAGGGAGCTGGCCTTAGGGCCAGAAGGTTGTGGGCTCAAATCCCAGTCTAATCTAAAAACAGGAACTTTCCCTGGAAAACACGGATGCCTGTATGTCTAATTTAGAAATGGTTTGACTTAAGGGACATTAGGGTAGCTAAGCTGAATCATTTTCTTCTTCTTGATGAATCGTCAGGGGTAGAACATAAACCTCTATTAGAAATAACCAATGAAGCCCACTCTGGTGGGACAATGGCTCATAATAAGCCATTTAGTACAGTAATATGAATAAGAGCTTGGTGATCTAATGACATTTTTTGTCATCATCATAAATAAGTGTTGAAAGTAGGGGGAGTTTCATTTAGTTCCATCCTAATAACAGTGCTTACACCTTTCTGCATACTTACTGTTAAATGTGATGTTCTGGAATGTTAAATGCATACTTATTTGAAATAAAATAATTTAATCTACTGGAAAATGGTGGTTCTTAAAACAATAAAAATAATACAAATTATTCAAGAACCTTTCTGTGTTATGGGATTAAATTAGTATAATGCTGTAAATGGACCTAGATAGTTTGTATTATCATCCTAGTACTTTGCTACAGTCTATTCTTTTCTTTCATCATTTACCTCATTAAAGTCAAAATATTAAAATGAATGATAAGATGAAACATGGTATTGCACATTTTCTATAAATATGCAAATATAACAAACCTCTCAAAAGGAAATCTGCTATAGACTTACCTATAAGGCATTTGCAGCTATGACAGAATTTTTGACCTTATAGTGAGATCATCCTCATTGCAATTTCTAGCATTATTTCCTCAACCAGAAAAAGGAGTCTCAGGATGGAAGATTACTGAGATGAGGATGAGACCTTAAGTGCTCTTCTGTCCAATGGGTAAAGTGTATTTCCTGCAGATAGCCTTTAAATAGGTGAATAAATGCTTAACATTCAGGCTTTACGAAGCCTTTTAGTAGCCTCTATAATGTTCCTGTTTTCCACTGGGTTTTTGGTTCCTGTTCTTTTGCTCAGAAAGAAAAGACCAAAATAGTTGGAGTTTCACAAAATATAATTATTTCTTTGTATCACTACAAAACAGAGACTCCTAAACGTTGTGCATAAAATCTGCCATACTGGTTCTGCTTAATCACAAAAAAGTCCAGATATTAAGAAAGCATGGATACTTGAAACTGCTATGGTTATGGTATGGTATGGCTAGGTATTTCGTAGATGGAGATTTTTTAGACCTGAAAATGGAATTAATGCTTCATATCCAGCCTGTAGGTCAGTCTTGCACAACCCCATTGTGCCCTGCACTTCAACATCAGCTCAAAAAGGGTTTGTCATAGAAATGATTTGTGGGATCTGGTAAGGACCAGGACCAGAACCCTTCATGGCCAGGGTTGGAAAATGCTACTTTGATTTGTTACCATTTCATCAAAATGTAATCCTTTAAAAAGAGGCAAATCTACAGCCTCAATAAGGTAACCGAGCGACTTTTAAGACCATGCATAACATTCAATATACCACACATTCACAGTTTACACTATGAGAAAACAGGGGGTTATTAAATTTACTTTATGCTGTCTTATGAAAAAACTGTCATATTGTTAATTTTGATTAAGCTGAATTAAAGACAATAAACACAATGTTAGCTTTTAAAAAATAAAAGCTGATTTTCCATACATAATGTTTGATTATTCATCCCCACTTTGGCATTTAACTTTCTATACGTTTGTCTGATTTATGATTATTCACCATAGAGAACAGATAAAAGGTAGATATGGCTAATAAAGTGTCCAGTAAGTGTATACAGTTTGAAAAACCCTAGCAACACTCATGTCTTTGTTATGTTTTTATCATACACTCATTATCATGCTGCTACTAATCTCTTTCTTTCTTATCATGCTGCTACTAATGTTGGAATTTCTCAGTTGTGCTGTGATCCAGCACAAACCTTTGTTCCACTCTTAGAGGAAATTTTCCTTCTAAGATAGATAAGACATGACCGATTATAAAGAATAAGGAACTGCTGAGTAGACGTATAATCGTCCTAATGGAAGACTTCATGTGCCAGAGGTGCAGTATCTTCTAAAACCGACAGGTGTCACTGTTTGTAATGTGATAGATGAGTAATCACAACTTCAAAAGAATTACCAGGTTAATTGAATAGCATTGATTATCTCTCTACAGTGACACTTGTTTTTGGTTTTTGGTGTAGAATTGGCCTCTAAATTCTTCGGATCTGTTGGAATGTCTGTGGGATGTGCAGGTCAAATGAACCCATACATGTTAAGACCTTAGATAATAAAATTAACAGGATTCGCCACTAAAATTTTAATGCCAGATCCCAATGCATACCTTCTGAGGCAGGTGCAGTTAATACCTTAATGGATCAGAGATGGGTAAAAAGAGAAGTGAAGAAAATATGATATTTATAATTGAAAATAATAAAATAAAAAAGACAGCTAATTTTATCATTGATATTTGTAATGTTATCTCTCTAATTTTATAGAATCATCCTCCTCATTTTATACATGGGGCAGTGGTGGCCTAGTGGTTAGGGAGTTTGCACCAGGATCAGAAGATTGTGGGTTTGAATCCCAGACCAGTAGGTTGGCCTAAGGTACCCTTGAGCAATCTACCATCCCAATCACTAATCTGTGGGAGCTTTCAATAGCTGCCCCTTGCTGTATGGGTGTCATTTCACAATGCCAAAAATAATTACTTTCATGTTGATATTCAGTTATAAGATACACCACCATATTCAGCACACTTATTGGTCACTTAACACTGCATTTTTGTATAACCAGCTGTAAATTCTCAATTTGTTTTCTGGTTTCAGGATCTCATATTAAGTCTCCCATAATATCGCTGATGTTTGTTTAGTTCTATTAGTTTTTTATTGGTCAGACCCCTCGGTTTGAGCTGTGTCATTTTATGAACTGTGATCTAGATTGCCTACCACTTGCTCTAGGGGAACACAGTATTGTTTTAAAATTATTCAGAAAACATGCGAGTTTGGGTTGGCATCCTCCTGCCCACCCTCCAAGAACTGTATTGTTCGAGAACCAGGAAATATGCAGGGAAAATCATAAGGGATTCCTTACATCCTGGACATGACCGCCTCCCCTCTGGCAGGTTCTATAGAACCTCACATGTAAATACATCCCAACAGGGCAGGGCAGCGGTGGCCTAGTGGTTAGGGCGTCAGCCACATGATCGGAGGATCGGGGGTTCGAACCCCTTCCCAGTAGGTTGCCCTGAGGTACCCTTGAGTAAGGTGCCGTCCCCAACACTGCTCCCCGGGCGCTTTCAATAGCAGCCCACTGCTGCACATGTGTGTATGGGTGAAATGCAGAGAGTGAATTTCCCATTCGTGGGATTATAAATAAAGGATTATTATTATTATTATTAACACAGGAGCAGTTTCTCCTCCTAAACCATCACCTATATAAACAGCTGATGAGCACTATCAATAACTGCTATGTTTGTTAGTACAAGTGCTTAAAACAGCTATTATTTGTCTCTTGCACACCACATCCACTGGTGTGAAACTGTTATATGCCCTATTACACTTTAATAATGCACTCTGATAGTCACATGTATTATCAATGGCAATACATCCCACTCTTCTGCAGTATTACCGACATTGCAATATCATTAATATGAACATATACATTCTGTACCATCACTTCATAACCTGTTAATTCCCGTTCTGACCTGACTCTGTGTATGTGTACATGTTGCGTGAGTCTACAGTGTCCTTTTGTTTGACCTTAGTAGATGATCAGATTAACAGTAAAAGGTTATATCATAACAATATTACTTCATGTAATCTGCAACACACACACACACACACACACACACACACACACACACACACACACACACATATCACTATGAAACAAAGTCACTCTCTGGCAGCCTGGCAAAATATGTATCTCTTTCTTTCTCCAAATTACAGTTTGTGTCCCTAAAGCTCTGAGTAGGATTATGTGGGGTTTTTATGTGGGATTTGTAACCCACATTTAGTCTTGATCAATAATGTTTATCTCAATTTTGGAAGTATTGGCTCTGTTTATGGTGCTACATTTTTTAACCACAAGTTTTAAGGTTTTCACAAGTCTCTGAAAGAAATATGAGATATAGTGTGGCCTCCATTATGAATGAAACGGAAGATGACTTCAAAGATTTCTTAAGGATCTCTTAATATTTCATGCAGACATATCCTAATTTAGACACACATTCGTTTGTTAATCTTTCAAGCAGTTGAAACTACCGCTGAAGTGTTCCCATACAAACTTAAATCAACTACATGTATTTGTGCTTCATACCATTCATACCATGTGCATACCTTGGGTCAGATTCCACACATACTGGGAGAGTGAAGAAAGAGACACAGAACAAGAAAGGTGATCTGATGGTCAATAATTATATCCTGGCTGCCCTGAAGGTCTACAGAGACTCTTCTTAAGCTTGGAAAATAGTCTCTCAATAGTCTCCTAACCCTGGGTTTAACCAGAGACATTATAAACATGGAAATTATTCACTGGTTAAAAAAATTAATTGGATGCTCCTGCTTTTGGAGAAACTTTCACCCTTCAGTAAAAAGAAACATTAAGATAGCTGGTAAAACTGGAAGTGAGAAACGTCTGCTCCAACTTAAGACATCTACACAATAGCCAGTCAAATATATTTCAGAATTATAGTTGCCAACCCATTAAAAAGAGAGCTGTGTTTGATCGATGGAGACAAAGAGTGGACTGACTTTACTATAAGAACTCTATCTAGTACATTGTCTAATCACTGAATCATTTTCTATGTACATTTAGAGGTTTGCTATGAATTGGTTTCCTACTGGTAGACCCAACTTCTGTAGAGCAGCCAGATTTAGAAAAAAAAAAACTCCTGGAATGACACCATGTATATATGGAGTCAATGACACCATGTATATATAGATTCCCAGGACCTTTGGAATTAAGACAGACAAATAACATCACATTTACACCACAACGTTTATGCAACAATAATTTTTTTTTTGTGACTAGGACCTGAAGTTATGACTTCTGACCTTTGACTAGTGGTGTCTGTTGGCACGAATCCTTGAGTCCATTTCATGTACTGTCTGTCGCGCCGTCTGTTGTTGTCTGTCTTGTCTGCACTTGTTGCCCTGTTTTGTGTATTATGTTGCGTCTTATGTTGTCTTGTGTCTTGTGTCTTGTCTTGTGTGTAGCACCAGGGTCCTGGAGGAACGTTATTTCGTTTCACTGTGTACTGTGTATATGGCTGAAATGACAATAAAATCCTACTTGACTTGAGATATAACTCCAGTAATTCTAAGCGAAATCTGGATCTTTTTTCTTCGGTTTGATGGACATCAAAACCTTCCATTGGGACCACTTAGGTTGCAACCAACATATATATTTATGCATAATATCCTGTATTGGACTAGTGAATGTCATTAGTCATTTTCCTCATAATGATGCATGAGTTAGTTTGTATGACTTGGTTTGTCACCTCATACCCTAGTGGAACAGGAAGTTGCTAATCCTAAAAACTTCAGGGTGGTTTTTGACAGCAATAGCTTGAAACTACTGAGTGCATTTACATGCACTTAATATCCATACATGGCCTGTGATGGACTGGAAACCTGTCCAGGGTCCTGTCTTTTCACATAATGAGCACTGGGATAGGCTGCATCACTATTCAGGGCTTTTGATAATGAATGAATAACAACCCACACAACATATTTCTTAAACATTGCTTAGGCACTGACTAAGGAAGTGACAAAAATGTCTTGCCACAGTTGTCCTTATCGGGACAGATGGTGCAAGACAAATGTAATCAGAGAAAGGGTGTAAATGCTTTAAAAATCCAATTACTGAGCTTATCTCATCATACTGGAGTATTCTGTTTACAACTGCCACTAGAATAATCAGATAACTACCCAAATCTGTTGAGAAAGCTTGTTCTGTTTGTTAACTGAGGAATTCAGGCAAAAAATATCCTCCCATTGTGAAAGTTTGTTGATCTATATATTTTTTGATACCTCAAGACAAATAACTACTCATAACAGAAGCTTCTCGTTCAGTGTTCAGGAGATAGGAGATGTGAATTGACAATTTACTCAGCATTTGAAGAGGGGACCAAAGTTCTGTCTTTTTTACATCTAGATCATATTTACAAGAAAGGAGTGAAAATACAGTCAGTCTAGATAAAGAGCAATATCTGAGCACATAACGAGAAACAGGTGAAGCTTTTCTCCCCGAATTGTTTACCCACCAGTCCTATATCAGAGACACAGACGTGAGTAAAACTAAAGAATGTAGTGAATAGCTGACAAGAGATAAAACAAAGAGAGCCAGAGTCAGAGAGTTGAGACAACGTATTAATCAGACTAAGACTGCTGGTCATTTCTCAGGAGGCTTGATAAGTGTTGAGTGAGATAGAAAAAAGCTTTAAAAAGTATCACATTTTGGATTGTTCTCTTATTATTTTAATTTTTTTTGGAGATACAAGTGCTTCCTATTCTGTCAATGTATGATCATTACAAGGGAAGAATAGCAAACAAACCTGAAGATCTCTTTGAGATCTCTTTATGAAAATTAATAAGAATAAGAATTAATAAAAAGATGCAAGTGTATGGAAATGAAAGACGCTGAACTATAGTAATAAATATTATTCACAAACCAGAGTATTAGTAATAGGTTACATAAATACATTACAATAATCATATAGCAGATAACCCATATAATATATAATTATAAGCATAATCAGATAACTGACATCATGTAGAATTATAAATTCATCAAAACTGCGAGCTGTGACAATGTAATACATTAAAGAAGGACTTGGTTGTAGTTTCATGATTGAATATCACACTGCAGACAATTTACATGACACAAAAGCACTTTTTTCATATAAAATTGATATCACTAGACAATACATCACTCATTAGTTACTTTCTGGACACTAGGAATTGATGAACATGTCAGCTTCATCTCCATACTCCATACTGCAATACAGTTGTAACCTCCAATGTATTCATATTCACATTTTTCAGTATTTACAGGACTAGTTGTCTGTCAATAATGGCATGGAAACTTCTGCAGATTGAGAGCTATACTACTGGCAGCTATACTACGAACAGCTACACCAACAAGAAGGATACACTTTCTCTGTATCTTAAATATAATTTGAACTATGAACCATATTAGGATCCTATATTGTATCTACACCTATTCTCCATATTATAAGCTCAATTTAAAATCAAGGTATAGTTTACAATTACAGACTGTAGTCTAACAGCTTCCCTGCATCCGCTGTGCATCCATCTCATTAATCAATGATCAGTACTCCCACATGACCACCATGGTGTTGAACAGAGTGATTTAATTGTGTCCACTTACTTTACACTTTAATATCCACCAGCAACAGCATCTGTTCACTGGTGGTCCTGTGGGGGTTCTAAACAGAGTTACACTCTGTAACTGTAAGCCACAAAGTTCACCTGCACTACAGACCAGAATTTTGGGCTCATCCACAGATTAAAAAAAATGTTATTGCATGAAAATATTAGAAATACAAATGTAAATCTGGTTTCCAATATTTTATAGGTTGTGGGAGCACATTATTCAGCCTCAAAAGCTCAAACATTTGATTTGGATGAAGACATATCAGGACAATCTTTGGTGAATTAACATTCACTTTCTCTTGGTACTCTATTTTTTAATGTCATAACTCAAGCTGCTGCCTTTGTGGTCATTGCCACAAACACTAAAGTTTTCAGGACTGCAAGAAGGGATAATGTCAGCTGATAGATGGGGGAAAAGGCAGCACAGAATGTTTTGTTCCTGCAGTGCAACTTGGAGTTGGATTGATGATGGTCTGGGGGACTTTTAGGGCAGGAAGGTTTAGTCTGGAGACTTAGTTCAAATTAAAGGGATCATGAAAAAAGAAAATAATCAATCAATAAATAATCAGTTTCAGTCTAGTTTCTGTATCTTTAAAATTGAACTCTTCCTCAGGCTAATGATATCAAGCATTATTAAAAACTAAGAACTACAATATCCAGTGTAAAGGAAAGCAATTATTTTTTTAGATTTACGTCTTGTCCACTTCAGGACTTTTTCTCATAAACTGGCATAGGATAAGCTGGACTGACATATTGTAAATTAATATTATTAAATTAGGCAAGTGGTGGTTATGTTGATTAAACTGTTTAAAACCAGTCACTTACATTTGTCATAAGTATTTATAAAATATATTCAGACACAAAATGTATCCCTTCATTTATTATTATTATTATTATTTTTTTATCTCTGGGTGTGGCCCAAAATTTTGGGGTGTTGTGTATATGGTCAGTAGCACTGGACAGTGAGTGAAGATGTGAGGCAGGTGTACCTGGCTCATCGCTATTTTATTAACAGAACCAGTGCTACATGCCAAATGTCCAAATGTTTGTAGACACCTTCTCATCTATAACATTTCTTTTAATATAATGATCATTTCTATGGAGTTTTATCTATTCTTTGCTGTATTAAGGAACTCTACTCTTGAAATACTTTATACTACATGTTTGCATATTGCTGTAAGGATCACACTGAGCCATAAAACAATGATTTTTAAAAATGGGGCAAGTTTTATTTCTAGAGCTCTAAACGTCTAGAGAATAAAGTCCCTTTGCTCCACACTGCAGTGCTAGTGGGCTTGACGCCCCTCTAGCTGATAATTGCCATTGGGTATGGTGGCCTAAGTATGATGTGTGGCTGCTCTAGAGGATCCCAGTGTTTTGACAATGCTTTTCTATGGTCATTTTAAAAGCTGTGCATTCACAAATCCTGTGCAACCAATGGGTGCCCCTTGAAGTAGTTTATCGGGCAGTGGTGGTGGTCTAGTACTTGCCTATGGAGCAATGGCTCAAGAGGTCCCGGGTTCAAATCCGGTCTCTAGCACTACCATCACTGGGTCCCTGAGCAAGACCCTTAACCCTGAGTTGCTTCAGGGGGACGGTCCCTGTAATTAGGACATGTAAGTCGCTCTGGATAAGAGCGTCTGCTAAATGCCGTAAATGTAAATCTTGTAAGGAGGGAGTGTCTGGATACCTTTGGAAACAGTGTAACTTTCACTATAAATTTAATGCTACAGTGCTTTGTCAGGGTGTGCTGTGTACATGTATGTATCACAAAGGAAACATTATTTCCAATAAAATCTGTGTGTATATAAACACATTAAAACAAATGGTTTAAGCAGAATATTAAATAAGGAATCCAAACAAACTAAAGACAGTAAGTACCACTACAACCAAGTCTGACACAAACTAACACACACACACACAAACACCTGAAGGTGCATTTCTGTCATAGCAAAATGTTTTCTGTCTGCGAAGCTGATGCCATCCCAGACATTCCTTGAGACATGGCTGTCTCTGTCCCATTCTGGAGCACACAAGCATTGCGGGATGTGGAGTTCCAGGCCATTTGGCAGTTTAGATATACACTCTGCCATTTTCGCTTTAGCTCGCACTGCACCTGAAAACAGGAGTAACACATCATTCCAAACCAAAGTGCTGCCCTGGTTGTCTTTGAGAGCAATCAGTTATTCCAAGACAACAGTTGTCACACACACACACACACACACACACATACATACACACACAAATGCAGGCAGTGATGATTTTAATAGTGCACCTACCTCATTGTTAAGAAAGCAATACAAGATGGCCACTACTAAACCCTGCAGGAAAACACACACACACACACACACACACACACACACACACACACAAATCATAGTCTCTAGATAATACTTAAAATGAGTAGTTATTGTGCCAAGGAATAGTATACCTGAATATACAATTTTAATAAATATTATTTATATATTATATATAATAGGTATACAATATTCATATATTAAACAGCTAAGTAAACATATTATTGTAATATAACATAAGCGGAGGTGGCAAAAGTACTTTTACTTAAGTAGAAGTGCAGACATTTGTATAAAAAGATAAGCAATGATTCTAGGTTTCTAGATTCTAGGTCAGGTAAAAAAGTAAAAAGTGTTCAGTGTTACAGGATACTTCTGTGTATCAACAGCTGTAACGTGTTGTTATCAGACACAGTACAGAACAAATTGCATTCTTTACCTGAAAGGAGCCCATAGCCAGATCAAAGAAGATCTTGTAGTCTGTCAGAGACTCATTTAGAGAAACAAAGACCACATAATGGATTCCAAACAGAGGAATCAGCAGGAGAGTGGACTTCGCCAACCTCCTACAGAAACACAACACACTTATCAAACAAAAGAACACCCTGCAGAAAAATAATATACTCATTCTTATAGGAATGTCCAGAATAAAACTGTGAAAGAGAAACAGTGACTTCAGTTTGAGGAGCGAGCCAAATGGTTCATGGCAACTGAACAATGTTTATACTTATTATTAGTGTTTAAGATACCATTTAAACACACACACTGAACTATTCATTTCCCATCTTACCTTAACCATTCACTATTTTAAGACAGGATCCTAGTAGACTTCATTACTTCACTACATGCATTTGAGTATCATCTATATACCATCCATGTATCCCGAATCAGGGTTGCTGGGAGTGCTTGAGCATTTCCAAGCAATCTTAAATTGGACGATATTCTGACTTACACCATTACATGGTTGTACTACTTTAATTATATAATAGTTTGTAAAGTCTGTATGCAATTTCACTAAAATGTCATTGGGGTAACTAGTTTTAGGCTGTCAGGTAAAAAAAAACATTATTTCTGTCGAAGCCAATATGGAACAATATCTGGACTTTAAGTGAAAGTGACTGTTTGTCATTATGACACACAGCACAACCTTTCCGATCCTGGGGCCTAGTTCCTAACCACTAGGCCAGCACTGCATACTTTAATGCAATGAAATAGAATTACATACATCATTTTTTTCATTTTCAGTTATACTCTCTAAAAACTGAAATATATAGTTTTATTTAGCCAAAAGCTCCATCAATATTTTCATACAGTTTTTTGCCCTTGCAAGATTCAGTCTTTAACATCTTTCCATGTGTTGCTGCCAATTAATGTCTTTTAAATGTGTGATGTTTTCAAACAAGCTTGACAGATTACAATAGGAAATAAGCTTAACTACATAATTGTGAACATGGCATATATCAGTTTTAAGGGATTTTTTTTTTTATCATTTAGAAACAATTGTCTTTGACCTATATAGACATAAATCCTGTTTTACTGTTGCCAGAAATAAAACTTGCCCATATCAGCCCTGGATTACTGTGGCAGGACCCGCTCTAAAATTGATAGATTTATATCTTACTTCACTGCTCTCTATGGTAGCTGACAAGCTCCTGTTCTGTCTGTCTTTCTGTCTTGACACGATCAGCTGCAACAGTGAGTCCGCTATGTAGTGTTCTCTTCTGACAGGGACCTGACAGAGACTATTTTATGTTTTTCCAACTTCTATCATCTTTGTGTTTGAGGAACATGTTGTGGGGATTGTATGATAATGTCACTTAACATCTCCTTTCAGACAGACCAGATATAGATTACTAAAAATATGTACAATCTCTTAATGCATATGAATGCCTTTCTTATTGACCCTGGAGCACTGTTTGCAGCTCATTTTCTTCATCTGAGCATGAGGACATGCATACACCACTAACACACTACTAAACAAAGGTTGGAGGCTTTTTAATTAAAGAAATTAATTAAAGTTAAAGGAAATTAAAGGAAACTGCACTAAAATATGCAGAAAAAACACTCTATTTGGGTTTGCTTGTAGAGATGCATAGTTATTTTTACTCTAAAACTGTTTGACTTGATAGTGTTCATACCTTTGTATACACTGGTACGTGGTACATTGAAGAGTAAATCTCAGTTTCAAAAGAGCAACAATTTATTACACATAAGAATGTGAAATAAAAAAGAATTAAAATAGCTATAAAAAGTAATAATTGCCAGTAAAGGAAGATGATAAAAATAAATAACAATGGAAATTATAAAACCCAGACAAAGTATAAAATGAAGTTAGATCAAATAAAATAAAACATTTGAACTGACCTAATGATAAAAGTGAGCTGAGCATTAAAAATCTCTGCAAGGTATTTAGTATGAAAATTTAAGAGGTTCGATAAAAAATAACAAGGTGGGATAAATAAAAATAGATATTATAGAACAATATTTCAGCACAATAAAACATAGAAATGGCAGCAACAAGTATTTATTTAATATTTTTTTAGATTTTTTCCCCCTAATTAATTTACATTTGTAATTTTTTCTTTTATTACATTTATATGTCTACTCTATAATATTATATTATATCATAATATTATTATATAATATTATATCATAATGTTGCTTGATGATATTATGGTATCATTACCCACCCACCGTCCCAGAATATTCAAGCCTTCAGTAGTTTTAAGCTCTTCTAAAGCGGAAACACATTAAAATATAAGACATCAATAATTGTCACAATAAACAGTCCTTCTGGGAAGCCTTTACATTGTTAACATGGTCATATGAGAATGTATTGAATATTTCACAACAGCATCATGTGACATTAATCCTGTTAGGTTGTAGAACTGACAAGTATCCATTTTATATATTAGGTGGCCTTCAAGCATTAGTCATCACTAGACACACAAATAAGCTCACCTGTACTGTGACTGATCATTTCCCCCAACATCAAGGCAACGCAGCTTCTGTAGCAGAATACGAATAATACTGATGAACAGAAAAAAGTTTACCTGAAACAAAAGAGAATCAATTACATTAGGACAGATGTTGAATGATTAGTTAAACTCATTGGTATTTGATGGTACCCTAGCACACAGTTTAACTGCTCCACAGCCCATGCATTATAGCAAGGTTAATCTGTCTGTGTTTGTCATGAACTAAATATGGTGTTTTCAGTCTCAAAGTAAATTTATATCTAGAAGCCCTGATCAAAGATGTCAGTTTCTCAATGCATCAATGGAGGTCTCATTGCATCTTCTTTGTTTTATGACTTTTTTTTGGGCACCATTAGTACCCAATGGTGTACTAGTGGAGATAGTTAGCGATTTAGAAGCTCATGTGTTACCCCATCTTCCCTCTGTGGGTTGAGTTTATTATTAAGCTTGCAGCATGTGGCCAGCTGGGGATCCCACTAATCTCCAGGGCCTGATGCATTTGCATGGATGCGTGAGGTAAGACGTCACTGTATGCGCACAATTAAACCTTGCAGTCACTGAATTCCCTAAGTAAAAGTTTTGTAAATGATGAGCAAATTTCACCAGAGACCAAAATTAATTAAGGTTCACACAGTAATATTCTGACCCCACGAAAAGTGATTGTAATACGGTAGTGCTATTTTGAGCTCGTCTTCTGATAATCCACCTCCCGTTGTCAGAGTCTCTGAGTGGGCTGGCAAGTAAGTAATATGACAGGGGTCTTAATTTGTTTCATTAATGCCTTCATATCTTAAACCCTCGCACAAAGACAGAGCTCTCCTTGTGTGTATAACTTCATTAAAACAAGGCAATGAGCTTTCAGTTCTGCCTTAATGTCTGAACAATTTTTAGTCTAAATTTGCAGTACAATAATTGAATTGAAATGTCTAATTATGTACATTTTACAATGAGATTTGAAAACATACACATTATTGAACCTCAAACCTATCAAGACAACAATCTTAAATATAACTGATTATTCCATGTCATTATATGACCCAATGCCATGTGATGGAGTTTTTAAAACAATTTGATCTCGCCTTTCAAAATGATCATTTTTACGAGTAAGCTAGCTAGCTTACTAGGAGGTTAGGAGGAGAATGTGAAGAGGATGGTTAGGCTGATGCATATCCCTTTTCAGTTTCTTGTTCCCCTTGTGTTTATAAATCAAGAAGATGCAAAGAAATACCTTTGAAACTTGTCATTAGTTGGACTGCCCTTTCCTGAACCTTATTTATGGTGGCTTATTGTTTAGCTGTACAAACAAAAAGAAGTGCATTCCCATAATCTGGACATGGTCTAATTAGTATACTACAGCTACAGTGAGAAAATGCAAGCACTTGGAGACTTTATTCACAGCCTCCTCAATGAGAATATCTCCACTAAGCTGATTATCTAGGTAGAAACCCAGATATTTTGTACTCATTACAGCAGGAACAGCCCGTCCACTGAGTATTAATGAAAGTGATCAGGGAAGTCAAAGCATACTGTGAGCTTCACCTGACTTTTTACCATTAAGAAGCATATTGTTTGCTGCAGCCCATTCCTCAAGCTACCTTGCTTCCTGTTACTTTGATGTATCCTTTCCTGTGTCGGGGAGTTTAATAGCAAATGACAGGCCTTGATCAGCAAACACTATGTCAACTATATCCTGAAACAGGACTGATCAGCTGAACATAACCGGACAATAAAATGTAGGGTGAAACATTTCCCCCATGTAGAACCCCTGAAATGATATCTTTCCGTGTGCTATATATACCGTACTACATGTACTGTGGAGCTACATCTAACGTCACCAGATGTAGCCAGTAGTTACATTTGAGTGACTATTGACAATTTTCATTTCTTTTTGCGAAGAGATCACTTAATATTCTGCTCCTAAGCTGCTGAAACGAAGTCTAAGACTTTACCATCACCATCGATTACTTGATGATCAAGCTGCCCATTATAACCAGAACATGAAAGATATGTGGTCCAATTTGGTAATGAAAGTGACCATTCTTGTCATTGTGTGAATACACGGCACAACACACAATGAACGACAATGACAGTAAACCTCTGCATTTTACCCACACACAAACACATGCAGCAGGGGGCTTCAGAAGATTGTGAAGATTGTGATCAGAAGATTGTGGCCCCAGGATTGGAAGGTCATGTGTTCAAATCCCAGACTAGTATGTTGCCCTGAGGTACCCTTGAGCAAGGTACTGTCCCCATCACTGCTCCCTGGATGCTTTAAATAGCTGCCCCCTGCTGCATGGTGTGTATGGGTTAAATGCAGAGGATGCATTGTGATGTTGTGCTGTGTACACACAATGACAACTTGTTGCTTTCACTTCACTTATACCACCTTAACACTGCAGGTGAGCTACAACCACAGTTTTTATTCTGTTGATAGAAACAGTTAGAATGTCCATCCCTTGACTGCATTTGATGTATTAAACTTTTGTTCATTTTTATTCGATAGATTAGAGATGACATGGCAATAAACTCTTTTCTGCCACCATTGTGTTCTTTCGTATCGTTTTGTATGTCTCCTTCATGAAATTAATGTTTAATGCCTTAATGTATTCTTTGAAACTTAATCAAAGAAAATAAGACAAAATTAAATATCAATAGTGTTGATTTGTCTTTATCCCTCTATAGTTACTACACAGCTTTGCACATCACCCTTATTCTTGACAATGGTACTAATTCCCTTTTCCTTCACTCCTCATACATTTACGTTACATTTACGACATTTAGCAGACGTTCTTATCCAGAGTGACTTACATGTCCTAATTACAGGGACAGTCCCCCTGGAGCAATTCAGGGGTTAAGGGTCTTGCTCAGAGACCCAGTGGTGGTAGCACCAGAGGTGGGATTCAAACCTGGGACTTCTTGAGCCATAGGCAAGTAGCCTACCACTAGACCACCGCCACCCATGAAAGTGACTATTCTTGTCATTGCAAGGTCACAGCACAGCACACAGTGAACCACAATGAAATTGGACCTCTGCATTTAACCGGGAGCAGTGATGGGGACAGTACCTTGCTCGAGGGTACCTCAGGGAAACCTACTGGTGAGGGGTTTGAACCACAATCTTCCGATCCTGCCAACTCTAGCCACTAGGCCACCGCTGCCCTAGTTGTTTTCACCTAGTGGTTTTCACCCAACTGGCGGATAATTATCTCAATTTTTAATTTTATAGAATTCAAATGTTTTTATTTTATTGATTTAACAGAATTAATCACGAAAATGTATGCCTCCCCAGATCAATTCTGCCTCCATTGGTTTGTCCCTGCTTCCAAACTCTCCTCCCAGGTCCCAACTTTCAAAGCTGTTTATACAGCTGGGTCTAGTGAGAATTTCTGTTCAGTGAGAATTTAAAAAACTAACTACATCTTAAACATTCAAGTTGGAGACAAAATTTGCTTTCAATGACAGTCCATGTTTTCCAGTTGAAACTAGAAAAAATTGAAAATATAAGGAATTATCCCATTTCAGGTTACACATAAATATTGTTTTGTGCCTCTTTTATGTTTCTTTATATTTCCCTTGCCTTCGTACAATGATTTATTCTAAATTGTTTGAATATTAATATTCAGATATTATTAATATTCAATATTACTATGTTTCTTGTATCTTGTGATTGAATAGTTCTAGGAGATTTGTGTATCTGTTAACATTTCGTGAATTTCTACAAGTCTGGCCTAAAATGTGGTTTAATCTTGATTTAACTTTATAATAATAATAATCAAAAGGTTTAATTACCTAAATGAAAATTAAAAGTGAATGTGGGAGATCCTGCCCTGTTTCTATAACGTCAACCGGGATGTTAAGTCTGTTCTTTAGCACATGTGTTAGGGAGTCATATGCTCACGCCAGGCCTTAGTTGAATAAGATTTATGTGGATCTGAGGAAAGTTAATGTTTATTAGGCAGCTTGGACATCTGTCAAATAGGGTACAAACAGAGAAAGTCCATACTACTGTAACTCTCCACAGGCATGGTTATCAAACAAAAATCACAATTGCAAATGCTGTGTATGGAATAACAACAAAGAGAAAGCCACTACACAGGAAGAATAATGTTCTTTGTTTAAAGTTCAAAAAGATAATTGAGCTGAGCCAAAGGACTACTGAAAGAATGTTATGTGGACTGATAAAGCAACAGAACCTGACTTGAGAAACACAAGGTTGCGGTAGATGTGGTGGGAATATCATAGTTTGGGGCTGTGTTGCTGCCAAAGGGTCAGGGTAACTTGCCGTTATTTGATACCGCAATAAATTCTTGATTGTTCCAACAAATCCACAAATCCACCAGTGAATGTCATAACATGCTTTTCAGTTTGCCAAATGATTTTTACATTTTGCAATGAAATATAAATATAAACTACCTATTATTATATTTAAAAAAAACCCTAATATGTAAGGAAAATGGCCCCCCATGTCAATATGCAGGATAGAGCCAGCAGTTGAAGTTTGCTTAAAGGTTCTCTAGGGGGTCTGGAGTTTCTGAATGTTCACATTTTTTGTAGCAACCACATTTAAGATTTGATTTTTGTTCAATTTGTTCAATAAATGAATAAAACAATATCTATCTATCTATCTATCTATCTATCTATCTATCTATCTATCTATCTATCTATCTATCTATCTATCTATCTATCTATCTATCTATCTGTCTGTCTGTCTGTCTGTCTGTCTGTCTGTCTGTGTGTGTGCGTGCGTGCGTGCGTGTGTGTATTTGTTAATTTTCTTATAGACCACAAAATCAGACCACAAACACACTATAGACCACAATATCACAAATCCTTCAGAGCATTAAATCTGGAGCTCAGATTACCACACTGGTAAACACTGTGTTGAGTGATGGTGGGAGAGTGAGGGCCATCCTCCCCACCTAGAGAAATGTGATCATTTATATTCTTTTGAACTCCAGGCTACCGGTGGCTGTGGCATCACAATGAATCAGCCTCACAGATCTCCTGACCGTAGGGCCAATGTTTCAAAAGCTGCACCACTGGCTAGAGATGTAAGATATTTTTAGGGCATTTGGTCATGTCTGTACCAGGTGGAAAACCAGCTGCAAAAAAGATATTATTTTAATCTTATTATCTACATGATGTTCTCACGTCTTGGTGCTGTGCAGAATTTGTATTTCAGAGGATTTACCATAATGGAAAACATGATTGGTCCATTGATGACCCACATGGGCACTGGGTGATCATTCCGTTCCCAGCAACTAGATGCAAGAAGTGAAACCCACACACACACACACACACACACACACACACAAACAAACAAACTAAGGCATTATCATCATCACACTACCATCTTTTAATTACACACACACACAAACTAAGGCATTATCATCATCACACTACCATCTTTTAATTACTGTGAAGCTATACTCATTAGCAAGTCTGTAAGATGTGTGTAGTTGTATGTGCATGTATCACTCACTCTGTGTCCTCAAGTTGATGTCTTGTCAGAATCCATGCAAACACAAAAAGTGCGGGGACTCCTGATACACAAGTGCACATGTATACACAAAGCAATTATTTTCACATTAACATTCAACACAAAGGAACACATCATTTTACAAAAAAATGGTCAGAATTAAAGATTACCTGCTGCCACACTAAATCTTTCAGCTTGTTCTGAATAGTGTAATGACTGGATAAGTGGGGTGATGTTGTTGAAAATTATTTCTATTGCTTCATTCATTTTGAAACCTCATGCCATTAGCAGCGTTTAGGGAAGCATACAAAACACCTGCAACTCATCAACTTTTTTTTTTCTCCAAATGACTGTATATCTGTATCCACTCAGTGGCCACTTATGTACCCCTAGCTCGTATCAATATTCAATGCATCATCTCCAAATACCTTGCAATTTAGAAAAAGAAAGCTAACATTTTCTTTACTGTTACACTGCTGTGCTCAAAATTAAATAAAATACATGGTTTTTTTTTTTGATGATACATTACATAAAAATCAGGCATGAATCAAAGCCTAAATTGCCCATACCCCAGCCGATTATCAGGTAGGACTGAAAAAGTGTGTTTTCGGTGAACGTAACAATTAGCAGCGTGTGTAGGTAAAGTCCTTCCACCAGCAGCCAGAAGAAATTAGCCATGATGAAGTAATGGAAGAAGACCAGACTTGCTCGGCACCCAACCTGTTTTTAACATAAAACCAACATCAGTAGGAAATATACAATTTATAATATCATACCTATATATATATATATGTGTGTGTGTGTGTGTGTGTGTGTGTGTGTGTGTGTGTGTGTGTGTGTGTGTGTGTGTGTGTGTGTGTGTGTGCATGTGTGTTTGTGTATGGGTTGGGAGGATGGGTCCTACCAGTGAGGGCTGGTTGTTGCAGTGTGTACTGTGTGAGAACAGTACACTATCCTTTACGAGAACAGCCACAGCTCTCAGAATAAAGGAAATAAACAAGTTCACATGGATGTAGTTGCGTGTGCAATGTAACTTCCTAAAAACAAACACACACACACACACACACACACACACACACACACAAATATGAATACATTTAAAATGTATATACCCAAAACACAAGAAAATATCACGAACATTTTTACAGCTACTGGCAGAAGTTTATTTTACAAGTGCTTTACACTTTGTAACAATTTATAAGACAACTGTTGTAAATGAATGAGAAAATGAAAGCTTAGCTTTAAAACAGAGATAATAAAGAGAATAATGTACAGAATGCCTTCTGAAATAAAAAGTTTTCTTGCAGTTTTTTTTCACACTATTGACTGTAAACGCTTGATGAACATCTATTGTTTGTATGCTTTTTTGGGTGTAAAACAAAAAGCTGATTTCCCAGTCTTTTTGTGCTTCATATTAAAACCCTTCAATAAAGCAGCCTTGTTGATTTTAAGGCTCAGTTAGGAGTGCATTCTATTAGACATTCTGTTTTGTATAAAGGTGCCAATCTATTAAAAGCTTTAAAAAAAAATAAGTAAAAGAATCTTGAAATCAATACTATGTGAGCTCTGGAAACCCTGTTCTAAATATAAAACCCCTTTTATATAAAGTTCACCCCATGTAGCTACAACAATATTCGCTCCTCTGGGAAGGTTATCCAAACCCCAATTTTACTATTAGTCTTCAGAGATAAATATTTCCACTCCTCTAGAGTAGCATGGCTTCATGCTTTACACCATTCCCCACTCTGGAAGTCTGCAAGGTCTACTTTCATTTCACAATAATAGCACTTGTAGCTGGCTGGGGAAGGATCTAAAAGGCCAGATCTGGCATTCTGTGAAAGTGTCAGTGAGTGGTAAAATAAGCAGCTAGTCTTGCCATTTACAGGGTTGACTTTACATGAAATGGTTGATATAGTTAAGGTTATTTGTGTACTTTATGTGATAAAATTATCGTGCATTTTGACACTTTGAGAAAAAGGTACTGTGCAGGTAACTTTTTGGGTCACCAAAGTATGACCACTAGGCCACCACTGCCCCACCCCAAGGAAATACAACCTCTACTTTTCACCCATACACTCCATGGAGCAGAGTACAGCTATTGAAAGCATCCTGGGGGCAGTGATGGGGACGGTACCTTGCTCAAGGGTACCTCAAGGCAACCTACTGATCTTCAGTGTTCAAAGAAACAGTATATCTGCCTGCATCTAGATGTGCACCCATTTTATTACTATGGTAAAAGCTGATTCCCCAAATTATTTAAAATATGAATAAAAATGACCATTTACACAGAAGATAATTTTGTATTCTATTATGATCACGACTAAAAAAGTAAAAGTGACTGCCCTTGTCATTGTGAAACGCAGCGCAGCACAGCACAACACAACAAAATTCAACTTCTGTGTTTCACCCATACACACACATGCAGCAGGGGCCAGCTATTGAAAGCACCCGGGGAGCAGTGACGGGGATGGAACCTTGCTCAAGGGTACCTCAGGGCAACCTACTGGTGATGGAATCAAACCCACAATCTTCCGATTAGGGGCCAACTCCCTAAGCACTAGGCCACCGCTGCCCTGACCGCTGCCCTGACTGTGCTGACTGTGCAGCCAAGCACAGCTCAAACTGCATGGTGGTTCTGATCAATGGTGGCGACGAGGCGACATACAAAGAGGATATAAAACACCTGGCGGACTGGTGCAGAACCAACAACCTGTCTTTGAATGTCGATAAGACTAAAGAGATGGTTGTTGACTTCAGGAGATCACGTCATGGCCACTCTACACTGAATATCAACAGCTCATCTGTGGAGATGGTCCAGAGCACCAAGTTTCTTGGTGTTCACATATCCAACAACCTCACGTGGACTCTCAGCACCAACTCCATCACAAAGAAAGCCCAGCAGTGTCTCTACTTCCTACGCAGAGTGAGGAGAGCCCATCTCCCACCACCCATCCTCACCATCTTCTACAGAGGAACCATCGAGAGCATCCTGAGCAGCTGCATCAGTGCCTGGTACAGGACCTGCAATGTCTCTGACTGCAAGTGCCTACAACTGATAGTGAGAACAGCTGAGAAGATCATTGGTGTCTCTCTGCCTTCTGTTCAGGACATTTTCACCACTCGCTGCATCCACAAAGGAACCAGCATTGTGGATGATCCCTCACACCCATCCCACACACTCTTCTCCATCTTGCCATCTGGGAAAAGGTTCCATATCCTACAGGCCTTCATTCCCAGGTTGAGAGACAGTTTCTTCCCCCTGGCCATCAGACTTTTGAACTGTTAATGTCTTTCCAATAACCTGCTACTTCTGGAATTTTTCACGTTATTCACTAATCACCATTCATGCACATGAGCCACCTTACCACTTACCATGCCACTTATTAATTTATTTTTGCACTCCACACTTTAGTTACAACACTGCTGCTCTGTTATATTGTCCAATAATTTCTGCTGCTTTGTTTCATAATACTGCTGTTCTCTGACAGATGAATGTCCTGTCTGTCGTACTGTCTGCTGTTGTCTACCTGTTGTTTTAACCTGTCTGCACTGTTAGTTCTTGTCTGTACTTGCCTTGCCTTGTGTTTTATATCTTGTCTGATGTCGCCTTATGTGTAGCACCGGGGTCCTGGAGGAATGTTACTTTGTTCACTATGTACTGTGTATGTGGTTGAAATGACAATAAAAACCTACTTGATTTAACTTGACTTGATCAATCAAAAATTCATGACAGTCTCAGCACTATTCATAATGGGTGTTCTATTCTGACAGTCATATTAATTAAATTATGAGGTTTATAAGGCTGCATGTTATTAGCCAAATAGAACGTTGGCAGTTATTGAAGAATGGGGGTAAGTGTGCAATGGCCTTTATGCACAGGAATCCGCTAATCAGAATGACCAAAACTCACCTGAACATGCAGAGGATAGCGCTGCCTGTTGTCAAGGCGATAAGAGACAAACTATGGCCAAGTGTGTATAAGGTCTTCACCACCATGAAGAACACCAACTGAACACATTAAAAACATAACGACAGAAACATTTTAACATGTATATGTGCACCTAAAAGAAGAGGAGGACATACAGTTAGGTATACAGCATTTCTAATTCTAGACTTTTTCATTGGATCTTTCCTTTTCTGGAATTTCTGGACTAATCCATACGGTAATCCATAACAGCTATCAACATACAACTTATCAATATCAACAGCTCACAACATCTATTACAGCTATCTATGTGGATGTAGGCTGCCCTGCCCTGACTGGGTACACCTGGCTGTAGACGGGTCTCATCCTTGGGCCATGTATGCCTCATAACAGACTGTGTACAGTGCCTTGCAAAGCCCCCTTGGCTTTTAACCTGTTTTGTTACATTCCAACCTGTAATTTATGTTTATGTGATTAATGTTTCTTAATCATATTTTATGTGATGGATCTGCACAAAATAGTCTAGTATTGTTGGTGAAGTGAAATGAGAAAAATTGAAAAACTAAAAATTGGTATATAATTAGTAAAATTAAGTCCACCTGTGTGCAATCTAAATGTCACATGATCTGTCAGTATAAACACACCTTTTCTGAAAGGCCCCAGAGGCTGCAACACCACTAAGCAAGAGGCATCACACTATGAAGACCAAGGAGCTCTCCAAACAAGTCAGGGACAAGTTGTTGAGAAGTTCAAGTCAGGGTTGGGTTATAAAAAAATATCAACATTTTTGATGATCCCCCAGAGCACCATCAAATCCATCATCTTCAAATGGAAAGAACATGGTACCACAACAGACCTGCCAAGAGAGGGCCACCCACCAAAACCAGACCGGGCAAGGAGGGCATTCATCAGAGAGGCAGTACAAAGACCAAAGGTAACCCTGAAGGAGTTGCAGAGTTCCACAGCAGAGACTGTAGTATCTGTCCATAGGACCACAATAAGCCGTACACTCCATAGAGCTGGGCTTTATGGAAGAGTGGCTAGATTACTTAACATTTAAAATAAGAAGGCACGTTTTGAGTTTGACACAAGGCGACTCCCCAAATGTATGGAGGAAGGTGCTCTGCTCAGATGAGACCTAAAATTGTATTTTTCGGCCACCAAGGAAAATGCTATGTCTGGCGCAAACCCAACACATCACAACACCCCAAGAACACCATCGCCACAGTGAAAAATGTTTTTCAGCAGCAGGGACTGGGAAACTGGTCTGAGTCGAGGGAAAGATGGATGGTGCTAAATACAGGGATATTCTTGAGCAAAACCTGTGTCAGTCTGCTTGTGATTTGAGACTGGGACGGAGGTTCACCTTCCAGTAGGACAATGTCCCGAAGCATACAGCTAAAGCAACACTCGAGTGGTTTAAAGGGAAACATTTACATGTGTTGGAATGGCCTAGTCAAAGTCCAGACCTCAATCCAATTGAGAATCTGTGGTCAGACTTGAAAATGTTCACAAGCAAAAACCATCCAATATGAAGGAGCTGGAGATGTTTTGCCTTGAGGAATGGCAAAGCTTGCAGTTGTAATTGCAACTGACTTGGGGGGGGTTCTGTTTTTTTTTTTTTTTCTATTTGTTGTTTGCTTCACAATAAATAAAATACATCTTCAAAATTTTAGGCAGTTTCTGTAAATGAAATGGTGCAAACTCTCAAACAATCCATTTTAATTCCAGGTTGTGAGGCAACAAAACATGAAAAATTCAGAGGGAGGTGAAAACTTTTGCAAGGCACTGTATATATATCATCTGCCACATTGTGACACAATCAACCAATATCATCCATAATTAAATTCTGGGGAAAATTTACCCATCCGTAGACCTCTGGAACTAACACAATTAACATTAGAAAAACACTGTGTAAACTATTATTGAACCTGTTCAGGGGGTTTCTTCATCCTTTGAGAGCTGGATAGGCTCCAGTAATGCCCGCAACCCTAATCAGGACAAGTGGCTCAGAAAATAAGTGAGAGAGTGAGTCACTCTATGAATACTGGGCCTGGATACAAACTTAAATAACTGCACTGAACTGCTACTATTTGGGCTATATCCAACATGTTTGGTCTGAGAATTGTAATCCATAAAATATTATGAAAACAATGTTAAAAAAAGGACTTTCCATTTGCCTTCAATATATCTACTTATACTTTAATTAATATAATGTTCATTTAACTGATCACATTTTGGGTATTCATGAAACTTCTTATAAGAAAAATAGAGCAAACCTTGTCCATTAACTCCACTAAAATCACTGCTCCAAGTATAGTTTTTAGTTGTAAAACTAAAGTAAGTGTAAGCATAGTTTATGTTTCATGCACACTGTGTTTACACAGGAATATCTAGCTGAAGAGCTTGTCTGAATGACTGAATATTCGTGATTCCTAAATATTTACATCAGTCTGAAGACAGGATCACTCAAGCTAATAGGTCATCTTCACCACACACATTCACTACAGATATATATATACACACTCACACACACTACACACAAACACTCTGTCTACAATGTAGGCTGTATTTTACTGCATAGCATTGGGCTGTGCTTACAAAAATCATTGTCAGTGAAACCAAACACAGTCAAACTCTTTCTAATTCTCAAACAAGGCCAAAATTTTGCTACAACAAATTAGTAGCAATGTGATCCTTAGACAAGTTGTTTTGCTGGACTGTTTAAATGTAATTGTAGAATGTATTCTGTTAATTTAGAGAACAAAGTGAGAAAACCTGACATATTTTATGCAGCCTGACAAATCATCCTGGTGTCCAGACTGTCCTCTTTTTTGCTCCAACCTATCTTAAAAAGCATGATGGAGCAAGAATATGGACTGTCTGGAAGCTTGAGGACCAGTTTAAAGAGACCCTGTTCTACAGAAGACATAGGCCTTTCATATTATATATGGAGTAAGTTTATCTTTGTCTATTTTAGGCTTAAAATTAGAAGCCCTCTTGAGCCTGTTTAGCAAGAGATTAGGGTCCCACAAGCTAACATGATGAGTTGGCACTGCTTTGCATGTTTAGTAGAATAACATAATGACAACTGTTATCAGAAGAGCAGAATTTCACATTTCCTCAAAAGAAGTTCCTGCTTTGACTCCTACTGCTGATGTAAACATATTACTTAGTTTGGGTGATCGTAAATATTGTAGGCCAAATTTATTTGAAAAGGATAAAAAGATCAACAATTTCTCTGTATGTTAATTCATCACAGAAACTAGATAAAAGTTTTGCATGAAAATAAGTAGAAAATACATTTTTCTGTAATAAAGCAACAGCACCAACCTTTGGTGAAGAAAGCTCAGAACCTGATTTTCAGTTATTAATATACTGAGGGTGTTCCAAAATTTATTTTTAGTTCATAAAACTAGTGATCATTAAGATTTAGTTCTAAATCCTATTTTAAACAAAATGACCATGATAGATTTACAGACACTTGAATAACACAAAATTTAAGCTTGATGTTATACTATAAATATAAACTAAAATAACAGTATTATTCTTGGTTTTTGATAATGAGCTATTTTATATTATTGTTTTTCTGTTATTTTCATATAAAGAACATTTTAAGTTATAGTATCTTCATGCCTTTAACTAGTATGTGGTAAATTAACCATGCTGGTGACCTGTCCTGGTAAAGATAAGGTTTTCAGAGGATGAAGAGACAGAAACATGATTGTGTTTGTCTCATTTATTAATCCAGTCTCTCTTACAAATATAAAGGCAAGTAATTTATTGTAACCTCTGGTCAGTTAAAGTTACCCTAAAGTCCTATGATTATTTTCTACTTGCTCTCATGAGAGTGTTTTAGAGTAGAATAAGCTTAGAAGTTAAAGTTATTTCCATCCTATGTCCATTCACTATTAAAGTTGCCATCTTAAGTGTAAGCAACTTAAATGGTTTAATTACACTGCATGACACTGAGAAACAGAAGTGTAGCACCTGAAAATATTTGCCTTCCTGTATTACAAAGTCCCCTCCTTGAACCGCCACCTTATCGTGGTGGAGGGGTTTGCGTGTCCCAATGGTCCTGGGAGCTATGTTGTCCGGGGCTTTATGCCCCTGGTAGGGGCACCCAAGGCAAACAGGTCCTAGGTGAGGGAAGAGACAAAGAGCGGTTCAGAGGACCTCTGATGATGGACAAAAACTTTGGAAGACGTTCTCCCTCGCCCGGACGTGGGTCACCGGGGCCTCCCTCTGGAGCCAGGCCTGGAGGTGGGGCCCGCTGGCGAGCGCCTGGTGGTCGGGCCTTCACCCATGGGGCCCGGCCGGGCTTAGCCCGAAGAGGCAACGTGGGTCCCCCTTCCCATGGGCTCACCACCTGTGGGAGGGGCCAAAGAGGTCAGGTGCGTTGTGAGCTGGGCGGTGGCCGAAAACGGGGGCCTTGGTGGTCCGATCCTCGGCTGCAGAAGCTGGCTCTAGGGACGTGGAACGTCACCTCTCTGGTGGGGAAGGAGCCTGAGCTAGTGCGCGAGGTTGAGCAGTTCCAGCTAGATATAGTTGGACTCACCTCGACGCACAGCTTGGACTCTGGAACCAGTCTCCTTGAGAGGGGCTGGACTCTTTTCCACTCTGGAGTTGCCACCGGTGAGAGGCGCCGAGCAGGTGTGGGCATATTTATTGCTCCACGGCTTGGCGCCAGTACATTGGGGTTTACCCCGGTAGATGAGAGGGTGGCGGCCCTCCGCCTTCGGGTCGGGGGATGGGTCCTTAGTGTTGTCTGCGCTTATGCGCCAAACAGCATTCTGGACTACCCACCCTTTCTGGGGTCTCTGGAGGGGGCGCTAGAGAGCGTCCCTCCTGGTGACTCCATCGTTCTGCTGGGGGACTTCAATGCTCACGTGGGTAATGACAGTGACACCTGGAAGGGCGTAATTGGGAGGAATGGCCCCCCCGATCTGAACCAGAGCGGTGTTTTGTTATTGGACTTTTGTGCTCGTCACGGATTGTCCATAACGAACACCATGTTCAGGCATAAGGATGTCCACATGTGCACCTGGCACCAGGACACCCTAGGCCGCAGTTCAATGATCGACTTTGTGGTCGTGTCATCGGACTTGCGGCCCCATGTCTTGGACACTCGGGTAAAGAGAGGGGCGGAGCTGTCAACCGACCATCACCTGGTGGTGAGTTGGCTTCGTTGGTGGGGGAGGATGCCGGTCAGACCTGGTAGGCCCAAACGCATCGTGAGGGTCTGCTGGGAACGTCTGGCAGAGTCCCCTGTCAGGACAAGCTTCAACTCCCACCTCCGTCAAAGCTTTAACCATGTCCCGGGGGAGGTGGGGGACATTGAGTCTGAATGGACCTTGTTCCGCGCCTCCATTGTCAAGGCGGCTGACCGGAGCTGTGGCCGGGAGGTGGTCGGTGCCTGTCGCGGTGGCAACCCTAGAACCCGTTGGTGGACACCAGCGGTGAGGGATGCCATCAAGCTGAAGAAGGAGTCCTACCGGGCCTTTTTGGCCAATGGGGCTCCGGAGGCAGCTGATAGGTACCGACAGGCCAAGCGGAATGCGGCTCTGGTGGTTGCTGAGGCAAAAACTCGGGCATGGGAGGAGTTTGGAGAGGCCATGGAGAAGGACTTCCAGATGGCTTCGAGGAAATTCTGGTCCACCATCCGGCGTCTCAGGAGGGGAAAGCAGCGCACGGTCAACACAGTGTATAGTGGGGATGGTACGCTGCTGACCTCGACTCGGGACGTTGTGGGTCGGTGGGGGGAGTACTTCGAAGACCTCCTTAATTCCACCAACATGCCTTCTGAGGAGGAAGCAGAGCCTGGGGACATCGAGGTGGACTCTTCCATCTCTGGGGTCGAGGTTGCCAAGGTGGTCAAAAAGCTCCTTGGTGGCAGGGCTCCGGGAGTGGATGAGATCCGCCCAGAGTTCCTCAAGGCTCTGGATGTTGTAGGACTGTCATGGCTGACACGCCTCTGCAACATCGCATGGACATCGGGGACGGTGCCTCTGGATTGGCAAACTGGGGTGGTGGTCCCCCTCTTTAAGAAAGGGGACCGGAGGGTGTGTTCCAATTATCGAGGGATCACACTTCTCAGCCTCCCGGGGAAAGTCTATTCAGGGGTCCTGGAAAGGAGGGTCCGTCGGATAGTCGAACCTCAGATCCAGGAGGAGCAATGTGGTTTTTGTCCAGGTCGCGGAACAGTGGACCAGCTCTACACCCTTAGCAGGGTCCTGGAGGGTGCATGGGAGTTTGCCCAACCAGTTTACATGTGCTTTGTGGACTTGGAGAAGGCATTCGACCGTGTCCCTCGGGGGCTCCTGTGGGGGGTACTCCGGGAGTATGGGGTATCGGATTCCCTGTTAAGGGCTGTCCGGTCCCTGTACAACCGGTGTCAGAGCTTGGTCCGCATTGCCGGCAGTAAGTCGGACCTGTTCCCGGTGAGGGTTGGACTCCGCCAGGGCTGCCCTTTGTCACCGATCCTGTTCATAACTTTTATGGACAGGATTTCTAGGCGCAGCCAGGGCGTTGTGGGGGTCCGGTTTGGTGGGCTCAGGATTGGGTCTCTGCTTTTTGCAGATGACGTTGTCCTGTTGGCCTCATCATGCCGTGACCTTCAGCACTCTCTGGATCGGTTCGCAGCCGAGTGTGAAGCGGCTGGGATGAGAATCAGCACCTCTAAATCTGAGGCCATGGTCCTCAGTCGGAAAAGGGTGGAATGCCCTCTCAGGATTGGGAGTGAGACCTTGCACCAAGTGGAGGAGTTTAAGTATCTTGGGATCTTGTTCACGAGTGAGGGTAAGATGGCGCGGGAGATCGACAGGCGGATCGGGGCAGCTTCTGCAGTGATGCGGGCTCTGCATCGGTCCGTCATGGTGAAGAAGGAGCTGAGCCAGAAGGCAAAGCTCTCAATTTACCAGTTGATCTACGTTCCCACTCTCACCTATGGTCACGAGCTGTGGGTAGTGACCGAAAGAACGAGATCGCGAATACAAGCGGCCGAAATGAGTTTCCTCCGCAGGGTGTCTGGGCTCTCCCTTAGAGATAGGGTGAGAAGCTCAGCCATCCGGGAGGGGCTCAGAGTAGAGCCGCTGCTCCTCCGCATCGAGAGGAGTCAGATGAGGTGGCTCGGACATCTGATTAGGATGCCCCCTGGACGCCTCCTTGGTGAGGTGTTCCGGGCACGTCCCAATGGAAAGAGACCCCGGGGAAGACCCAGGACACGCTGGAGAGACTATGTCTCTCGGCTGGCCTGGGAACGACTTGGGATCCGCCCGGAGGAGCTGGAAGAAGTGGCCGGAGAGAGGGAAGTCTGGGCATCCCTGCTGGAGCTGCTGCCCCCGCGACCCGACCTCGGATAAGCGGAAGAAAATGGATGGATGGATATTACAAAGTAAGTTATTTGCCAGCAAGTTCTACAAATGTCATTTGATTTTAGCCTATTGTAAGGCATGCAATCTCCAAGTTCTGCTGACGTCTGTCAGTTAACAGAGTATAACACAGGTAATGTGAATGAGAGGATCCTACTATTAGACACCATTTTTTTCTGCTTATTTTTCCACATCACCTGACTCCTATGGGCATAGTGCACTAAGTAAAACCACTTAACCATTTCTGGTCATGTGTTTTTGTATCTGAAACATGGAGCAGAGACATGGCATCATGCATTGCATTGAGAAAAAAAGGCCAAGAATCACAAAACCCTATTTACAGCAGCCTTCATGCATGTGAGCAACTATTAATTGTACTGTGCTTCAGACCTCTATGTAAACTGTTAAAAAATTGTTTGTGTTGTCATGTTTCCTTGTTTTGTTATGGATAATTCTGTGATAATGATATTATATGTACATTTTCTGCTAAGGCTTTACTGGACTCATCAACCAGTTTATAGGATTAATTTTTCAGTTGCACAGTTATTTTCTTTGGGTGTGCTACAAAAAGTGGTATTGTACTCACCTTGTCTTGAGGTGTCTCAGTGCCACAAACGCTACTGATGTTGGGGAAAGCTTCAGACCAACCATCAGCTGTGCAGTTCTTACTGATATTACCTAAACAACAGTGAACGGGATGCTGAAAGCATGACTGCTATCTTTAAAAGCTATTTTTCCAGAAATATTCTGCAGCTTTTAAGGTAAGTGCGTGACAGCAGTCCAATATAAATTTCTGGAACTATCATTGTCCCTGAGCAAGCTTTTCAAACAAGCTGCAGTTAGATGGAAATCAGTAGGTTACAATTCAGCAGACAAGATGGACTTTTAAATACTTTTCATACTGGCTGAAACAAAGTGATAATCAAGTATATCTGGCAAGTTTTTTTATTACAGAAAGAATTCCTGATATTAAAAGAAATGTGACACAACATTGGCCCTTATATTCATTTTCACAAAAAATGCAGTTATAAAAATGCAACAGAACACTCAAGTTTGTGCATTATTCCAAATAATACCACAGCACAACCTAATTACAGCCATGAAGTGGTTTTCAATAATGCACTCATTCTTTTATTTTTAATGTTAAGGTGACTGAGTTGTTTGAAAATGAAAATTGTTAAAAACTTGAGAGTGAACACATGACATCTGAAGCTTATGTATGATATATGTTATGTACACAAGTTTTAATACACGTTTGTACCATTGCGATTGAAGAGTGTTTTGAGCACGGAAGGGCAGGGGATGGTGACAGTTTGTCCAACTTCTGCTCTTTCCCAGCAGGAAATGTTATCCCAGAAGCCCGTACAGCCAATACCTACACACAGTACACACATGCACGCACACACACACACACACACACACATTACAAAAGAAAATTACATGAAATCATTGTTTTTACATAGGTTTCCTTTAAAGTACACAGGTCCTTGAATAAAAAGTTACCTACTTAGAAGAGAGAGAGAGGGGGAGAGTGAATGATGGCAGAAGAGGGTAGAGTCTTGTAAAGTCGTTTAAGGATTTAGAGCTTAGAATATTAACATGCCATACTTCAGTAACCAAAGACTCTTTTCACAGCCTTATTAAATCCAGATAACACGCACGCACGCACGCACGCACGCACACACACACACACACACACACACATGCGCAGCTGGAATGAAAAGATCTTAAAGCAGAAGCTGTGTGTGTGTGTGCGCATGTGTGTGTGTATGGTACCACTGGAATTGGTGCTTTCCTGCTGTTTAAGCCGTGTCAGGCATTCATCCTTTGCCTTCTGCAGCTCCTGGTAAAAATTACAAGTTGGGTGTCTTCCGCACACCTATCCAGCAAACACACACACACACAAACACACACACATAGAGTCATATATAGTATTCAATTTGACCAATGTTCCAATTTTGAATATGACTTACTTTATATATGCAGTAATAATATTAAAGGTTCGACTGCAACATTTACCCTCAACATAACATATGTATCAGCATAAAAAGTTTCTTGAAAAGTTTTACAAAATGCACAGCATGTGTCAACTACTTATGCATTCTCTCTGAACAAACAGACACATACTTATTATTAAAGAGCTCAGTCTGAATAAATCAGTCACACACACAACGCAACCCACAGCTGTGACATTGCACTGGTGACACTGGTGACACTATTAAAAAGCTGCTCTAAATGGAAATCATTTGATCTCCAGGCTGGAGCAAGCCACAATAATCACTGTGAAAATGAAAATGAAAACATTTTAAGCCTTTCTTCATTGACGCTCCATATTGGAGTAGGATATGTTGGATATACAGTACTGTGCAAAGGTTTTAGGTAGGTGTGGAAAAAATGCTGTAAACAAAGAATGCTTTCAAAAATGGAAGTGTTAACCATTTATTTTCATCAATCAACAAAATGCAGTGAATGAACAAAAGAGAAATCTAAATCAAATATAATATTCAATATTTGGTGTGACCACCCTTTGTCTTCAAAACAGCATCAATTCTTCTAGGTACACTAGCACACAGTTTTTGAAGGAACTCAGCTGGTAGGTTGTTTCAAACATCTTGGAGAACTAACCACAGATCTTCTGTGGCTGTAGGCTTCCTCACTTCCGTCTGTCTCTTCATGTAATCCCAGACACACTGGATGATGTTGAGATCAGGGCTCTGTGGGGGCCATAAGAATTGATGCTGGTTTGAAGGCAAAAGGTAGTAATATTGATTTGATTTAGATTTTTCTTTTGTTCGCTCACTTTGCATTTTGTAAATTGATCAAAATAAACAATCATTATTTATATTTCCTGCGATGGGCTGGTGACCTGTCCAGGGTGTGTCCCCCGTCCTTCACCCTGTGTGAGCTGGGATGGACTCCAGCACTCCCCCGCGACCCCATTTGGGACAAGCGGCAGAAAATGACTGACTGACTGACTGACTATTTATATTTCTGAAAGCATTCTTTGTTTACAGCATTTTTTCCACACCTGTCTAAAACTTTTGCACAGTACTGTATGTTCATTTCATTTCAGTTTAGTGCTGTGTATTTGGCATTATGCTTTCTTATTTATAGCAAGTTCCTACAAATCACATCACAGCCTTTTAAAACATACCTGTGAGTAAGTACAGTACAACCAGTTTTACCAAACAGGTGCTAATGATCATCAATTTCACACATTTCAAACAAGCATCAATTCTTATGGTCCCCACAGAGCCCTGATCTCAACATCTAGTGTGTCTGGGATTACATGAAGAGACAGAAGAATGTGAGGAAGCCTACATCTGTGGTTAGTTCTCCAAGATGTTTGGAACAACCTACCAGTCGAGTTCCTTCAAAAACTATGTGCAAGTGTACCTAGAAGAACAGATGATGTTTTGAAGGCAAAGGGTGGTCACACCAAATATTGATTTGATTTAGATTTCTCTTTTGTTCTTTCACTGCATTTTGTTGATTGATGAAAATAAATGATTAACACTTCCATTTTTGAAAGCATTCTTTGTTTACAGCATTTTTTCCACACTTGCCTAAAACGTTTGCACAGTACTGTATGTTACATTATGTACAACCAGAAAGTCTATCCAATGTAATCTTAAAAGCCTAATACATGTTTAAGAAAAAATGGTATTTTGCAACTTGTCAATAGACAATTAACATTCAGCCAATCAAATCATCTATAAAGTGTTCTGGCGGAACCTGCCTATTTTTATTTGAGTGTTTTTGCTGCTTCAAAACCACCTAATGCGACTAGTAAGCCCATCAGTTACCCTGGGTGTGTTAACGCAGAGAAACAACTTTTCTCTAAGTATGGAAGAGAAGGTGAAGAAGAGAGTTCGGGGCAGGTTGGAATGGGTGAAAGAAAAGGTTTACAAAATGGTAGTGGGATCAGCTATGCTATACAGATTGGAGATAGTGGTGGTCATGAATAGATAGGCAGCAGAGCTGGAAGTGCCAGAATGAAAGATTTTCGTGAGATTTTTGTTAGGTGTGACGGGTTTGGACATGATTAGAAATTAATACATTAGAGGGAAGTTCAAGGTTGCATGTTTTGGAGACAAAGATAGAGAAGCAAGATTGCATTGGTTTGGACATGTCCAGAGGTGAGACGAGGAATATATTGGGAGGAGGATATTGAAGATGGAGCTGCCAGGAAAGAGAAAAAGAGGACAGGAAGACCAAAGAGGAGTTTTATGGATGTGGTGAGAGAGGACGTGGAGGTGGTCGGTTTGAAGGAGAAAGATGCAGAAGACAGGAAGAAATGGAAACGGATGAAGCCGGAAGAAGAAGAAGAAGAAGAAGAAGAAGAAGATTTAACTTAGGCTTAACTAGTTAATTACAATGTGAGTAGGCCCACATTTTACCTTCACTATTAATGACTACCCATACCAGTATGGAGCCCCCTCTATAATTAACACATTAGAATCAACAATGTGAATGGAAGATCTTCTTATACTTTTGGGAACAAAATGACAATGTCATGAATCTACATGTTGTCCTGAGAATTGCTGTTGTAACAATTTAAATAATAGAACTATCCAGGTACCCATCTATCCATTAATTTAATGGCTTATTCTAACCAGATTCACTAGGAGCGTTGGAGACAATCCCAGTGTTGATAGGGTGAAATGAATAAATAGTCCATTGTAGTAATCGAAATGCAGTTCATGTATCTGTATTGTGGATAACAGAATTATCTACCAGCTCCCTGTACCTACTTTACTTATCTCTTTTCATTCTTCATGTTCAAGAAAGAATGCCTTGTCTGTAATCAAATCACGTTGTGACTCTGGTACTCAATGTCCAAAGAAACCAATAATGTAATGAAATCCAACACACACAAAGACCCATCTACTGTATTAAAAACACCTACCTTTTACTTCAGTCACTGGCCATTTTTTTGAACCCACAATATTAGAGCACAGTACTGCTGTTGATATTATGGGTGCTGGATCATTCTCAACACTGCAGTGACACTGACAATGATAGTGTCCACGAGTTAAATTGGGTTATTTATCCTTAAGTTTGTATAAATGCCAAGTAAAGCTGAGCGCCACTATTGTAATTTGGTATAAATGTAATTTTTTACTACTACAATCATTACAAGATCTATTTAGCTTTTATTTTCTTGAATGAACAGTGGTGATAACAAAACCTTCATACATGTACCACCAGTACAACCATCAGGCATTCTGTGATTACTAATTTTTCACTTATTAATTTTTCTACAGGTATGGCCTGCTTTCACCAATTTTTCTTTTTAGTCCTTTCTGCTATTTTATGATATTTCCACTCACATCCATTAGTGTCTTATGGATCAGCCTTTAAACAGGATTTGGAAATGGAAAGCTGTAAACAGTATTTTGATTTGGAATACAATAAAATACAATTTTCTTACATCTACAGTACTGTGCAAAAGTTTTAGGCAGGTGTGAGAAAATGCTGTAAACAAAGAATGCTTTCAAAAATGGAAGTGTTTATCATTTATTTTCATCAATCAACAAAATGCAGTAAATGAACAAAAGAGAAATCTAAATCAAATCAATATTTGGTGTGACCACCCTTTGCCTTCAAAACATCATCTGTTCTTCTAGGTACACTTGCACACAGTTTTTGAAGGAACTCGACTGGTAGGTTGTTCCAAACATGACTGTGTTTCAACCTACGTGTGACATTGATGATCATCAGCACCTGTTTGGTAAAATTGGTTGATCATACACCGACAATAATCCTACAAAATCCCTGACTTTGTGCAAGTGTACCTATAAGAATTGATGCTGGTTTGAAGGCAAAAGGTAGCATTTATTAATAGTATAATTAATTTTTATTTATTTATTTTTGTTGATTAAATAAACCAGTTAAATGTATTTTGACCACAGAACTGTAGTAAACTATGATGAAGGCTGACTGATGAAACTGGATACTAACATTTACAAGAAACTGAAGTGGCCTACATTAGCCATTGACACTTATGAGAGGTCTAGTGGTTTGAAACAATGGTTAGGCACTAATCACTTAAAGTGTGGGGACCCTTGAACCCTTGGTGGGGAGCCAAGAACACTTGAGCAAAAAACCATCCCCAGCACTGCACCCTGGGTGAATTCACTTGGTGAATGGGAGGTTCAGAGGGAGGTTCAATGGTTCAGAGGCATTCAATTGCAGAGTGGTGTGTTCACAAGGACAAAAAGTAACTTCACTATGATGCTGGGATTTGTTATCCTCAGGTGAGATAGATTGGAGATGCTAAATTACTCTCTAGGTATGGGTGTGTCTGTGTGTTTGTCCTGCAATGGACTGGCGACCTGTCCAGGGTGTTTCCTCCACCTTTCATCCTGTGAGATAAGCTGCCTGCAACTCTAATCAAGACAAGCAGCTAAAAAAAACGAATGAGATTGCGAGAAAGAGTCTCATAACCTGAGTAGCAGAGCATTTTTCTGTTTCTGGTTAACTGGTTTATTTTTTGTTTTAGTTGAGTTAAGTGTTATTTTCTCTTGCTTGTTCATTTATAAACAATGTTGCCCAAAGACTTGTAACTGTAACTTGTAACTTAGTTAATAAACTTAGTTAATAAAGTAAATAAACCCTTCCTTACTTGCCTATATCTCACATACAGTGCCTAGCACTAGGACGACACATTTCTTTTGCTATTTGAAAGAATACAGAGAAGACGGAGCTGATATTAACAATATTTTACATGGCTACTATCAAAAATAGCCCAGAACATCCATCTTATGTGGAGTAGAGCGGAGAGCCACTTCAGAAATGTGCTGTGGCACCACTTGTGGAATCACAAGCAGTGTCTAGACTGTGTGATTAGCTTTGGCACCTTAAGTATCATAACCCACCCCATGATTCTAACCCTGGGTTACACCCTGACTAAAGAAGCTTGTAGTAGTGTTTTGGGTTCACTTGACACTTGCTACTTTGTGGACGTTCTGTACACAGCACTTTTCATGTAAACTATGTAAGCTAGAGGTTTAGTTTCTGTTGCTCGGACTTTACAGTATATTTCACATTCATAGTTAAAAACCAAGGAGAACACCAGTTGGGGACAGGCCCCAAACATGGGGACGTCTGGTCACTTCATCTTGGTGAACCTGTTCTGTTGTTCTGTTCAGTAACTATAGCTGAGCAGGCCAAGTGTCCTACATACCACAATACAGTTCCAACTAACAGATGCTAAAATTACATTTGTTTAGAGTGTTATGAGAAGCAACAACGAGTGACTGTTTTAGGGAAAGTGTCAAACTCAAAAAAAAAATTAATAAATAAAAAAATCTAAGGCAGGTGTATCTTTGCCAGAACCACTCTCCAACGTACATTTCTGGATGTATTCCCTGATCTAAATTATTGCCCTTTTGAAGCACAGTGAACACTCATAAATGTATTTGACTATTTAACTACGTAGTCTAGGAATAGGAATTTGGCCAGACTTTAAATGCAGTTCCTTTTGAAGCACTGCCATATTATTTTAAATTCTGCAGTACACTTTATTACCAATATACCTTCCAGTTTTACTGCCTACAGATCAAAGGATTAAAAATCACCAGTAGCATCAGATTACAGTCTTAACCCTACTGAAAACTGAGTCTGTACACATCATGGCTTATAACATTAAAAGTGTACAAAACCTGTTAATAGGGCTGCTATAATTAATTTCTCTACAGTAAAACACACTGGGTGATATCTGACCTTAAATAAGGATGGGAGTGTCATTTTCATCAGCTTGTGGTTCAGTCCTTAGGTTTTGCTGTGTTGTCATTTCTAATTAAGAAACATTCTTGACACTGTAAATGGGACAATGCTTCCCAAACTGCTGGGCTGTCAGGCTCACTGTCCCGTTAAATGAATTATTATCCCTTCACTAGCACAGCATCTCCCACAACAAGAAACATGCCTTTCAATGTGGATTATAGGAACACCCAGTCTGGAGAAAAGGCTGCAGCCTGTTTTTCTGAGCATTACACTAAATTAAGCCCCCCTTTATGGTCTTCAGGACTGTAATGTTTAAGAAAGAAGTTCACTCACTGTGTGCAAGCTCGCTGAGCAAAGCAGAAACACAACACACACCCGCTTCATGGCATCCGTCCGCTCGAGCTCGAATCTGCAACTAACGCAGGAGGAGAAGCGCCGGCGCGCGCCTGATGTCCCATAGCACCGGAGAAACAGACCCGCTGACAGACGCACTCTTCACACGAGTGTGCGCATGCAGAGGATGTCCCGTTTAGATACACCGATCGACTTAGGGGCACAGTTTTACAAGATCATATATTAATAAGTGTGTGTGTGTGTGTGTGTGTGATTTTTCACAGCAACGGTTTAGCGCACTGTAGCGTTAATGGAGTTGACAAACAGCTGTTCAGTATTACAGCATTTGTGAGGATATACCAATAAATCTTATGATAGCAGCTTGGTATTCTCATCCTTAAACCTCACCTTTCCCTTAGTAACCACAAACTAATTTTTAAGCTCTTTTAGAGCTTAAAACTATGAGAATCATTATAAGGGTATAATGAGGACCCCACAAAGAGACAAATGCAATGCCTCCCACACTCGCTATTGAGAGTGAAATACTTAATTAATGCGGATTATTTATTTGAATCATGTAAATAAAATGCAATACTTCTTTCGTTGTATGGCCAACATTACAGACTTAAAAATTCCAGCAGTGCAAGTTTACATTTTTTACATTTCTGCCTGGCTAAGAAGGCAGAGTTGTCTTTGAGCTTGGCTTACAATGAAAACGGAAACACATTCCTGCAGGATTCATCGACAGATCTGAAGCAGTGCCACAGAGTATTGCATCTATCTAAGACTGTCCAAGCTGTAATTAATCAGTATTCATAACATGACTTTTCCTGAAAATGAACTGCTGGAGCTTTCTATTCTTCCCTGTGGACAAGGAAACAGGTGGACTACTGTGTAGCAGCAAAGGTGGAGCAAGGCAAGGGTCTATGATAAAAAATGCTGGCAATTGCATAGTTATATAAAACATATTGCTTGTTTGTGTGTCTGATTGTCTTCTTCTATGGGATCTGTGTCATCAGATATTCCCAGTCACATTTCAGTTTTTCTCCATCTCCAAATGCCTCTAAATCAGGTCATCAAAAGTGGTGGAAAGGCTATTTCCCATCTTATTGGCTCGGGTCTGCCAAGAGCAGAGGTGAAAATGAACAAAAAATGAGATATTCTCAAGGACAGAATTGTGAACTGACCAATGACAGAAGCCAAGGAATATTAAACAGCAATTAAAGTTTAATTTGCTTAATTACACAATTTTCTATTCGGGTTTACAGAGAGACTAGCTCATCCTGCTGATGTCCTTCATCTAGCCCTTCATCAGGGCACACATCCACTCTTGGATGGAAATTCTTGGCTGGTGGACCACTCCCAGTCTAACAATGATATGTTAATAAGATCCCCAGCCACATCACTACTATAGCAGTGTCACAACTCAAGAATGGTCCATTAACCAAATATCTGGTCAAGTTTCAGTGGTGTTATGGCTGCAAAATGATTAATGCATGAAGTAGAAGCAACTATGAACAGAAAATATAAGGCATATATATTAAAGGAAATTATTTAATAAAGTTCATTCCATTCCTTAAACCCCATTGATCAGGTCTTTCAAGGGCAGAGGTGAAAATTAACAAAAAGTGAGATATTCATAAGGACAGAAATGTGAATTAACCAATGACAGAAGATACAGAAGAGCCTGGTATGAACTTGGCAGAAAGATCTGTGGTGGTGTTCTCATTCTTTCTGCCAACCCTCCATGGTCCCATATAAACCCACTGAACTTACTGCTATTTGAATTTTAACCAGGAAATCTGAAGGAAAATGTAAAAGCCAACTCAAAGCATAAAGTGACTTCATCAAGCTTAACTCTTCATCTTCCAGTTAAAGCCCACTTGTTTGGACAGTAACCTACTGGCTTTGATAGAATGAACTTGACAGAAAAATCCATTGTGATTGCTTTTTTTACTGCAATTTTTCCTGTAAACCCTTCATCATACCAGAAGAGCCCCCTGATTTCACTGCTTTTTGAATTTAACCAGCAAATCTGGGGAAGGATTTAGAAGCTGACCCAGTGCATGATTGGATTTCATACCACAAGTACTCCATTAATGCTAGCCTTTCTTTTTCAGTCATTTCTCAGTAACGATTTGCTAAGCACTGAACCTCCAAATTTGGAAGAAAGCTGGGATACATTTAATGTTAGTTCTGTTAATTCCCTTCATTTGGCATCTCCTAGAAACCCAGTGATTTCCAAGGTCTTCATGCTAGATAAATAAAACATTTTCACGGTATACTTGTAATACACTTTAATTTGATAATAAAAAGTTTGTCTCTGTCATGTCCCAAAATTTCTTCCCCTCAAGGAAATATGTAAAACAACAGCACCTTCTAGTGACTAAACATTAAACTTCCTACAACACTTTCAACCCAGCAACACAAACACAGTAGACTACCTTAACAGTCAGGGGTTACATTGATATTCTTATGATGATATTGGTTGGTTGTTTTATGGCTTCTTATTGTCTTTCATTCTTTTTCTGTTCCTGGGCATCTAGTATTACACAGAGGAAATTGTGTTTTATAAATTAATCATGAGACAACAAGGCTACATTTGTGATGAACTAAAATGAAGCCAAACAAAATACAACAAATACAGCATATATCTTATAAGTGTGACTGAATATCTTGTGTGAAAATTTGAAAATATAGCTTAATTCCAAATTTTCTTTATAGTGACTGCAGCACATTGAAATTAATCAGTTTAGTCAGCAGGGTTTATGTACGATTTTATACTTTTGTACATATGCTTTTTTTTTTTTTAAAGGAGATTAAATTGGTTCATTCTCATATTGGCCCTATAATACATTCTTGTTTCAGCTCCCTTGCATGGTCTTCGCTTTTGTGGCTGGAGATTTGTTTCTCTCTACGACACTTCTGTTTACCAACATGTTTTACTTACAGCTGACTGAGGTAGATCTAGCAGAGCAGACATTTTATGAACTGACTTGTTGCAAAGGTGATGGTGTGATGATTGAAGGTCTGAGCTCTTCACCTTTTCCTGTTAATCAAGTCTTCAAGGTATCTTATAGCTGCAGGATAATGAAGCAATGAAACCCACTGGAGTCTGGAATGTGCAAAAATGTGATTTCAAATTTCACACTGAGGATTAGGGGTTAAGACAAGGAAAGTGTGTCTTTGATTCATACATATACTCATGCTTATCCTGACTAGAGTCATGAGGTGCTAAAACCTTTCCTACTGGATATAGACAAAAGGGCAGAGCAACACTCTTAGAAGGCACACAGAAAAACACACTCCCACATAAAAGGACCCAAACCACCCTAGCAATTGATTGGTTGATTGATTTAATTGAATTGATTGAATGAATGAAAGAATGAATAAGAAATTGTATTATTTAACAACACATTAAATTGGTGTTAACTAACAAAAATGTAGGGGCAGTGTGTGGGTAAAATGCAGAAGTCTAATTTCATTGTGTCTCACTGTGTGCTGTGCTGTGTTTCACAATGACAAGAATAGTCACTTTCACTTTTCACTTGCAAAGAATTGTTGTTATATAATAATAAAAATAAAATCTGATCTATGAAAAGTAATGTCTGTTCATATAATTAAATATTAAAATACTTTAAAATATATCTGTTATACAGTTGATTTATTGTATCTGTTATTTACTGTAATTAAAATATCCGCTTACATGTGATATATCCGTTTTTATTAAGTTCTATATATTGTTTCATAGTGCTGTGTTGTGAGCTGGCATTCTAAAACCTGGTTGCCCTGGCAACACTGTTTCGTCAGCTGTGATCAGATGTGCGAAACCACTAAACTTGAAAAGCTCAAATATTCAAACTACAAATGTTTTTACTGTTTCAGGGATTCTTCTCCAAATTACATCTACAGTACAGTACACTAAGTATATACTACATTACTACATTTCTCAAGTAATGTAACTATTATATTAGAATCTGTAAAGCATTCTTCCATAACAGCCCTGTAGCCTGCAAAATTATGTTTGTTCTTACAAAAGTTTGTTTATACAAAAAAGCAGAATGTAGACAACATATCAAGAGCATGTATCAAGTAGGTCAATACACTTTAATATTAAATGCAACAAAACTTTTTTTTTTCCTTTTTTTATTTATAAATATTAAATTTTTGATAAGATCTTGCATGTTGACTCCTTCAGCAGAGCAGACCAGTCCATTTGTTATGGATAAGTCAGTAAACATTTACATTTACGGCATTTAGCAGACGCTCTTATCCAGAGCGACTTACATGTTCTAATTACAGGGACAGTCCCCCTGGAGCAACTCAAGGTTAAGGGTCTTGCTCAGAGACCCAGTGGTGGTAGTGCTGGAGGTGGGATTCGAACCGGGGACCTCTTGATCCAGAGGTCCGTAGGCAAGTACCCTACCACTACCTACCACTACCGCCACCCAACTCTTGAAACAACTCTTGTTTTCTAATAAGGTATGTCAACATAGATCAGAGAATGAAATTATGTTAATGAGCAGCAGCAGCTGGAAGTAGCTCCGCTTTTAAATATACTATCCATTGTTAAACCTCTTCTCAACTTTCTCATGCTGAAATGCTGATCATCCCGATTTGGGAACTCTGATTATCTGACTGTGGCTGTTGTAAAACTATGGTGATTTCATTCTAGATCCCAGTGTAAAATAGTTCAAATCAAAAAATCTTATACAATATATGCTTGTAATTGTTTATAATTGTTTTAGCCTGTTCACAGCCTGAACGTTTTCATAGTTCTCAACAACAAAGGTTGGGTCTATCATATATTTTACACTATGCAATTGCCTAGATGTGGCACTTAGTACAGTGGGGCAACTGTGGCAGAACAATTCTGATCATTACAATTCTGATCGTTTTTAGGAAAAGAACAAGCTGTCTGACTGAGCTCTTAAAGTAAAATATGCAGCTTGGCTATGTGCATCACATCTAGAACATTTCCATTTCATAATATTTCATTACACTTGCAGCTGTGGAGGGCACATCTTAATCTCTGGGACATCTGAGGCACACTGCAGAAAACATATGTTTGGAAGCTCTGCAAGGCTCATATTGTGTTACTTTATTCATGCAAAGCACCACTGTTCCATAATTCATCAGAACAGGATAGCACAACTAGTAATACACAGTAAATTATGAGACATTCCAGCCAGTTCATGACCTCTCTGAACCTTTTTTATTCCATCATACACATTATATAAAGTTTCATTTAATTTTTAAACAATGTATCATTCATGTTTGTTTATTTTGTTTGCCTTTACAGTAAATATTATTGTAAAATACCATATAACATGCCACTTATTACCTGATTTTGATATACTTTGCAGTCATCAGATGTTTCTGCACATTACAGATTATTAAAAAAACCCCGTACCTTACATTAATCCTATAGTCAGTTTTTAACCTTTGAAAACCTGTGCCAAAATGTGCATATATGGATTGTATGAACTGTGGAGTGAATGCTTTGTTTAAAGCCACGTTAAATTCACTAAACTAGATGATTCCACTTCTGCTGCTTAATCCAACAAACACCCTAGTTCCTAATACCTAGCTATACATGTAAGGATGTATAATAAAAATGACAGACAAATAATTCTTGGTACATTTTGCACTTGGTGATGCTGGTCAGGTAAAACTATATTTGCAAAACCCACTATAGAGGACTTCCTTGCTTTACAGAAGGAATGTGCACAGCAGATGGTTTACAGTAACCAGGGCAACTATCACAATTAGGTAAATACATAAACTTTCTAAATACGCATGAAGAGAACTTGAGAAAACACTGAGAAGGTCTTGAAGGAGGCAAATAGGCTATCAGAGCAATAACAAACTAGGACCAATAGAACAGCAGGCAAGACTAAACATGGCAGGAAACAAAGGTGAGACAGAAATTATAAATACAAAGACAACAAAACCATCTGAACACTTGAATTAACTGTGGGAAACTGTGATAATACTCTGAGATACATAGCTGGCTGGAAGACTTTGACCTAACATGAGGACTTGGACTGATTTATACCCTTTTGGCACAGAGAGGTAGCATACTGGACAGTTACAGAACACTGGGAGACAGGCTGAGCATGGAGAGTTCATTGGAATCCTCAGCTGCAAGCTGGGCAACAGTGATATGCTTGGGCACAGGCAGGGCAGTATCACTGATAACACCTTTACCTGAAGACAGGGGCACTGTAGTTGCAACATCTTCAGGCAAGGGCATGGAGATTGTAGTAGTGATGTCTTCAGCTGCTGCCACTTGCTCTGATACATTGAACTGGCAGCACATCCAGAGATAGGCTCAGTGCCCACAGCACAAACAACTTCTTGAAGGACCCTGGAAAGGCAACAGGTTTGGAATAGGCAACATTCTTGGATACAGGCTTTATCCAGATTTATCCAGTATGGTTTTAATCAAACAGCAGTCTTTGCTGCTGATTTTTATACTGTTTGACAGTAATGTTTTTGGCTGCAGACATACTTTTTCTTCTTCTTTCACCTGCTCCCGTTAGGGGTTGCTACAGCAGATCAACTGTCTCCATTTCTTCCTGTAGTCTGCATCTTTCTCCTTCAAACCAACAGCCTGTATGTGCTCTCTCACCATATCCATAAGCCTCCTCTTGACCTTCCTTTTTTCCTCTTTCCTGGCAGTTCCATCCTTAGCATCCTTTTCTCAATATAATCCTTGTCTCTCTTCTGTACATGTCCAAACCAATGCAATCTTGCTTCTCTATCTCTGGCTCCAAAACGTGCAACCTTGAGCTTCCCTCTAATGTATTAATTTCTAATCATGTCCAACCCTGTCACACCCAACGAAAATCTCAGCATCTTTAACTCTGACACTTCCAGCTCTGCTGCCTATCTATTCATCACCACCACTATCTCTAATCTATATAGCATAGCTGCTCCCACTACCATCTTGTAAACCTTTCCTTTCACCCATTCCAACCTGCCCGAACTCTCTTCTTCACCTCTCACCACACTCCCTGTTACTCTGAACAAGTATTTAAATTAAGTGAAAGTGACTATTCTTGTTATTGTGAGTACACGACACAACACACAATGAACCACAGCGAAATTACACCTCTGCATTTTGTGCACAGGTGCAGCAGGGGGCAGCTATTGAAAGGAACGTTGACAGGGCCTGTACCTTGCTCAAGGGTATCTCGGGCAAACTACTTGCCTGGGATTCTAACCCATGACCTTCTGATCCTGGGGCCAACTCCCTAACCACTAGGCCACCACTGCTCGCCTTTTTTCCTCCACCTTTGTCACCTCTACTCTGTGCATCCTAACCACTCCACTTTTCTCCCTGTCATTCACACTCATATATTCTGTCTTTGTCAGCAGTGACCTAGTAAAATGCAGAGGTTGAATTTCGTTGTGTCTCACTTTGTGCTGGGTTGTGTTTCACAATGACAAGAATAGTCTTTCACTTCACTTTCCCTTTGTCATACTCACTTTCATTCCTCTTCTCTCTAGAGCATGTCTGCACCAGTCCATGTTCTTCTCAAACTTCATACACTCTCTACAGATCACAATATCATCAGCAAACATCATTGTGCATGGGGACTCCAGTCTAACCTCGTAATTCAGCCTGTCCATTACCAAGGTAAACAAGAATGGGCTCAGGCTCCATGTCATATGCTTTCTCCAAGTCTTTTCCATCAAGACCCTCAAAGCAAACGTTGCATTTTTTGTGTTCTTTCACGAGATATAACCATGCTGCTGCTCACTAATAATCACCTCTTTTCCATAACTTCATGCTGTGCTTGATCAACTTTATCCCTCTATAGTTACTACAGCTTTGCACATCACCCTTATTCTTGACAATGGTACTAATTCCCTTTTCCTTCACTCCTCAGGCATACATTTAGGCATACTCCTCAGGCATACTCCTCAGGCATACATCTCCTAAATACAGGGACAGTCCCCCCTGGAGCAACTCAGGGTTAAGGGGTCTTGCTCAGGGACCCAGTGGTGGTAGTGCTAGAGGTGGGATTCGAACCTGGGACCTCTTGAGCCATAGGTACACAGGTACACAGGCAAGTATCCTACCACTGGACCACTGCCACCCTAGAGGCATCCTCTCACTTTCCATGATTGTGTTAAACAAACGTGTTAAAAACTCTACTGCCATCTCTCCTAAACTCCTCCATGATCATCTGGACCAACAGCCTTTTCATTCTTAATCCTCTTCATCGCTGCCCTTACTCCCATCTTGCTGATTCACTGCACTTCCTGGTTCACTGTACTCACATCCAATCTCTCTCTCACGTTCTCTTCATTCATCAGCTCCTTAAAGTACTCTTTCCATCTGCTCAACATGCTCTGCCCATTTGTGAACAAGTTTCCATTGCTGTCTATTATTGCCCTGACCTGCTGCACATCTTTCCCATCTCTGTCTCTCTGATACAATACCTCTCATATAATTCACCATACACCTTATATTTAGCCTTCACTCTGTGCTTCATGTCCTTCTCTTCCCTGTCTACCTCTTCGCTAGCCTCTTCTTCTGTATACACTCCTAAACTTCTGGGTTCCACCACCAGGTTTCCTTATCTTCCTTCTTCTATCCAGATGTCACACCAAGTACCTTTCTAGATGTTTCCCTTACCAGTTTTGCAGTAGCTACCCATTAAACTCTGTAAACTCTTCACTACCTCCCAATGCATATGTCTTCCTTCTTCAGGTTTTACCATTTGATCCACTGCTTTCACCTTCCTCCTCTTCTTTACCTCCAAGGTCATCCTACAGTCCACCATCCTATGCTGTTTAGCTATGCTCTCCCCTGTCACTACTTTGCAGTCTCAAATCTCTTTCAGACTGACCCTCCTGAAAATGATATAATTCACCTGTGTGCATGTTCCTCCACTCCATCACCCTGTGCACCCTGTGCTCATATTTACAGCCATTTCCATCTTCTTCACAAAATCTACAACCATCTGACCTTCAGCATTCCTCTCCTTGACACCATACCTACCCATCACCTACTCATTACCTCTGTTCCCTTCACCAACATATCCATTGAAGTCTGCACTAATTACCACTTTCTCTCCCCTGAGTACACTCTCGATCACTTCATTTAACTCACTCCAGAATTCTTCTTTCCCCTCGATCTCACAACAAACTTGCAGGGCATAAGCACTAACAACATTCATTATCACACTTTCAACTTCCAGCTTCAAACTCATCACCCTGTCTGACACCCTCTTCACCTCCAAAACACTTTTGAAATACTCTTCTTTCACAATAACTTCATTCTCTCCTCTTGCCTCAAAGACATGCCTTCATCCTTTTCTTCTTCTTCTCCTTTGGCAAACAGTAGCCAAATTTCCACCAGCACCCTGTAGGCTAACAGCACTGGTGGTGGTCGTTGTTAACCCAGGCCTCGACTGATTCGGTATGGAAATCTGTTTCGTTGTTCGCATATTGATTTGGCAAAAGTTTTACACCGGATGCCCTTCCTGACGTAACCCTCCCCATTTATCCAGGCTTTGGAGTGGCACAAAGAAATACACTGACTTGTGCATCCCTAACTGCTAGGTTCTTGTTGTACATATATTGATTTGGCAAAAAGTTTTACACCGGATGCCCTTCCTGATGTAATCCTCTGTATTTATCCAGGCTTTGGACTGGCACAAAGAAATACACTGGCTTGTGCATCCCTAGTGGCTGGTATTTTGGCTGCAGATATATAAAACCATTAGAAATGCTGCTTTAATGTATGATTAGGAGCATATGACCAGAAGCGCTTTCAGGTATAGGCTTGGAGATTACAAAGATAGTGTCATTTTATTGAAATGAGAGCTTTTGTCCTAGACTCAAGGTACAGAGCAAAAGGAGTCATTGCTGAGAAAAGGAATTAGAGTAGTGATGTTTAAAGATGGGGTCTGAGATAGTGTTTTGGCGACAAGGTCAGGCTGTCAAAATGGAGTGCATCTTCAGCTGAGAAACTTCTAATGTGTTTTTGGAAGTGGTTGTACAATCCTCTGTACATAGTGACACTGTTGCCGCTTGGACCTTAGACTGGTGGAACCTTCATGCTTGGCCAAGGAGACCACAGCAGCTTATGGACTAAGACCATTAATTTTGATGATCTATGTCCAGATAATTTGAACAAGTAGTCATATGTTTTTTTTTTTTTAAACTAAAACATCCTTCTTTTGTATTGAACTTAAATGATTTGGTGAACAGTGGGCTTTTTAACTTTTTAGTGTTTATATACTACATTTATATACGGCTTCTCTTTGTGCTAACAAAACAGCTACGACATGTCAAGATATGCTATACAGATTAGTCTTAATAGTATGAGCTTGAATGTGAACTGTGGCATGTAGCACTTATGTCCCATAGCACTTATGCCTTGATCAACATGCTGATCTCTTTATCAAGTTCCTCAAAGCACTCATTGTCATTTTTGCAGTGTGTCAGATTACATGTTCATGGTGAAAGTGGCCACCATCATTAGGCATCACCATTCCCATGAAGGCAACAATCTTTATATTGTAATTAGGACATGAAAGTCACTCTGGATAAGAGCGTCTGCTATATGTCACAAATGTTAATGAAGGTACTCTAGCTAGTATTGTGTATATGTGGAATTGGGAACATGTGGTTGCAAAACAATTTCTCAGCACCACATTTTTGTTTATTCTCAATAAAGCAAAAATGTAGACTACTTAAGGAATCACAAGTATCCATCTAAGAGGCACTGTTCATAAGCATGTCTAGACAAAGGTACATTGGCTTTTGCAGCAAAATCTGCAATTTGGAAGCTCCACTCCTCAAACAAACTTGACAAGTACCTTGGAGTTGAAGCATTCTTAAAATCACTTTAGAATCATGTTTAAATGATATTTAAATGATATTTTATATATATATATCTCATTCTAAACATAGCCGTTCTTCAAACATACTCAGCTTTCCAGGTCATAGACCTCATTTGGAGCTTCTTTCTTTCCTTTGATTCAGGCAGAACCCTTTCATTCCCAGAGGCATATAATTCTTAAACTTGTGATACTTATTTTTAACCTTCTGTGGGATTGTGACATTTATTTTGTGAATTAGTCATCTTTTTCCTTTTGTTGCTTATCAAAATTTTATTTCCCTTTTTGTGACAAAGCACTTAATTGATCCATCTGCATCATCCAGACTGCATCAAATCACTTGCCACAAGCTTGCATGTGGTTTCTGATATGACTAAAATTGGACATACCATAGCTTAAAGGATCCATGAAAGCTATAATTTTTGTCCATGCGATTCCATTTTTATGAGTAACAGTATTTACAAACTTTTTTAGCATAATAGTAATATCTTTTTATCATTTCACAATTCAACTAACTCAGAACTAAAAAAAGGAATTTAAAAAAAAGCTATTTTATCATTTTAAGAGACGCCTCCACCCCTTCGATCAAGCCCAATGGGCTTATTGCATTTACTGGCAAGAATAACTGAAAATATTTTATTAACATTTTAAAAGACATTTTCATTGCCATAGTGACAAAACCTCCTGCAAAAGTGCTCATGGGCTTGCAGGAAATGAATGATTCAAAGCAAGTAAAAAAAAACAAAAAAAACTGAATTTCCACACACTGTGCACTTCGCCTTTTCTCTGGCTGTTGTTAGTTCCCATTGATTAGTCCAATTGTCATTATTTCATCTTTCCATTTGTCCCTCCTTCTCGCTCAATGCCAGCTACATACAGTAACAGGAAGCGCTACTTTAAGTGATCAACACAAACTGTACATTATACACAACTATATATCTGCTCCTTATATGACACTATTCACACAAGATGACAAAGATCTTTAAAATATATTAGACAAAGATACAATCCTAACAGAAAAAAAGATTAATTAAAAATAACTTAATTAAAGGACTGCATTGCATTTGTTTGTGGTCACAGAGTGTGGTATTTATACTGCTGAGGAAGAAAACAAAAGGCTGGTAAATGAATCATCTCCTCCACCAATCACATTGTAAAAGCACTAAAGGAAAATAAGTATCTAAAATGTTTGGATATGTCCTTGTATAAAACAGCTACTTTAGCAATAACGTATTAAAAAAGAGACAAAACCGTTAAAGAAAATGAACAAAGTTTGACAAACATCTTAATATCTTATAAAATTCCCTGACTGAAAAATATTGTAGGCTAAAAAAAATAAACACTAGCAAAGCATTGGACAATTAAATACACATGAACAAAACACACGAACATCAAAAGTTTAAAATATGGTAGTCTCTGAGTCCATTATATACACATGCACCATAGTCCACATATGTGCGTGTTTATGTGTGTGCGTGACTGTGCATTATCACTAGTGAAATCTACACTATAGTAATAGCTTTGATCTGATTGCACGGTCGATCATGTTCGGCAAAGGAAGAAGACTGTCTTGTTGGCATGTTGGTTGCTGCTGAATACTATAACAGGCTTCTGTGTGAGCTGTACTTCATAAATGTGGACAATTCTTTTCATGTTTGGCTTTGATGACAAACATACATGCTGTTTTAATTCTAGACTTTAACATCTATAGATGGCACTAGAAATGTCATTCTAGAATCTGTGAGAATGGGCTTTAAGCTAGCATTTGCAAAAAAAAAAAAAAAAAAAAAGGAAATATGATCCAATACTGTAACAGATCTAGCCGGACTTATCTCAGCCTTTGTCCTCATTCAGTCTCTATAAATATAAAATATATTTCGTTTCGATGGGTAATTGTTCTTTCAGAGCAATTTATTTTTTTTAAATGAAGAATAATTAAAGTGATAATGGCCAATATTCCAGGTTTCAATATTAGTATCGGTATAGAAAATGAATCATTTTTTTCTTCGCACTGATTTAATACCAGAAGGTGGTATTTGCGCAAGGTTAAAACATTGCTTTTATGTTAAAATCACACTTCTCAAATTCTCAATTCTCAAATTGCAATACCTGTTACTTTAATTCGAGTCCACAGCAAGACTTAAGAGGTGAAATATTAATATCTGTGAACATAAGTAACTGGTTATTTGACACAGTAGTGTTTAAGCCTCAAGCCAATAAAATATTTTTATGCTGGTTGTCACAAAAAAGATCCTGTCCTTCAACAATTCCAGCCTGAAATAGCAAACGCTCACATTGTCTGATGTCATGTTTTAAAGTATGTATTTCTTCCTCTGGGCCAGAAGTAAGTTTCCATGGTTTGAGAATGATAGCCTACTTTGCTCATCTAAAATGAAGTGCTTCAAATATATAAAATAAAAAAAAAAACTGGTAAAGAGTAAACATTATTGTTTCTTACTTGATAAATGGCTTTGATTTATCATCTAATTAACTAAGAGCTTCAGAAAGCTAACAGACACTTGTCAGCGTGTATGCAAGTGTAAGGATAAGAATACAATTCTACAGGTTAGTGCTCTTAGCTTGCAAATATTGTGTGCTTGAGTTGTGAAAGCAGTGTAAATGAAGTCAGACATGAAGTGTGTGCAAGTCTGTGTTTGAAAAAGTGCATGTTTGTGCGAGTGGGTTTCTACAGATGTCTTTTAATCCGCGTACATTTTATATTTTCTAAGCCATATATATGCACTCAGATCCAAGGGTGCAAAAATGTTGGTGTGTGTCTGAGTGTCATTTTCTACATGTTGTAAGCCACGTAAATTGGGTCGAGTTGGTCAGCAAGGAAGCCGTCTCTAAGGTGCATGCGCTGCTTTTCTCCACGCGAGTTGATTGGGATCACCCCAGTGTCCACAATGACCACCACGCCCACAATGAGGTAGTGCTCCTCTAAAACCACGTTGGTTACCATGGGAACCAGGTCCAAGGCATCCTGCTCCGAACCATCCAACTCGACAACCACCACCAAGAGTTTAGTCCAGGTGAACACAGCACTGAAAAACACGCATATTAGTGCAAACATGAAGCTGTTCACTCTGTCCATATTAACAAAAAGCCTCCTCTGTGTCCCTTATCACACACTGCTGTTGAGAATGGATAGTGAAAGGGTTTCCAACACAATTTTTTACATTTTGAACAAAAAGCTCCATTTTGTTTACATGAATGTATGTATGTATATATGTATATACATGTATGTATGTCTACTGTTGTAAGTCCCTCTGGATAAGAGCGTCTGCTAAATGCTGTAAATGTAAATGTCTATGTGTATGCGAGTGTGAATGAGTGCATTTATTTGTGTGTGTACTCACCACTCTGTAATACTCTTGTGTGTTCTGATAATGGACGTTTCAATGTCAATGGGATGATATCGCATCCCTCTCAGCTCCATTGCTTCGTCCAGCGCTCCCACCACATACAGAGCATCATGCCTCTCTGCAAGACAACACACAGCGTTATACATGACCTGTATGAAACACGTGAAATCCATCAGAAAAACGCACTACAACTTAACGAAGACATTGCCTTGAGACACAATTTAAATGCTAGCACATCTGGAAACAGTCTGCTGAAATGTATTTGTAGGCTGTACCTGTATACATATTTGGGGTTATTTTTCACATTCACATGTTTTTTTCTATCAGCTAAACCAAGCTCATATTTATTTATTTATTTTATTTTATTTTATTTTAGCAGGAATAACAGGTTATCATAATGATTTTCAGTGTGGTGTTTGGCCAAGTTAGTTTGATATAAGAAATCTGTCATAGATAAAACTTTTTACTAGCAAACTGGTCACTGTAGTAAACCCCTCATCTAAGAGAAACATATTTTAACAGATAACAGATTTTATACAATGGCCTTAACAAAGTCTTTGGTGAAAGCTACCTTTAAAAGTTCACACAATGTAAAATTTAGGGTGTTTTATACAACCAGGTAAAGAGATTTATGACTAGGCCACAATTAATGCCTTTGTGGAAGCCAACTTATTTCAGAAACATGCATGCACACACAGTTTTGGGACCCTTTTATATTTTCTGCAATTTGTTAAGTTTCAGAATGATCTTATAAAGTGAAAGTGAAAACCCATGTCATTGCGAGGTCACAGCACAGCAAGCGTGAACCACAACGAAATTGGACCTCTGCTTTTAACCCATGCACACAAACACCGTGCAGCAGTGGGCAGCTATTGTAAGCGCCCGGGGAGCAGTGACGGGATGGTACCTTGCTCAGGGGTACATCAGGGCAACCTACTTGTGAGGGAATCGAACCCACAATCTTCCGATGCAGGGCCAACTCCCTAACCACTAGGCCACCGCTGCCCAGAATAATGTATTTGAATAATGTATTATATACATTACAATAATGTATTGCCCAGAATAATATAGTATAATGTATAATGTATAATGTATTTATTATTAATCTACACACAAAGCAAGTTTGAGTGTTTTAAAAATGAAATAAATTCAAGTTGTAGACAGACCCTTCACTTTGTAATCAGTAAAAGCATCAATGTTTCGCAGCAATGACAGCATCTTCAAGTCTTCTTAGGAATGATTCTAAAAGCAAGTCACCTCATTCTACAAGTTTCTCCTATTTTTCTTGGAAAAATTGTTAAACCAGGTTGAATAGAGTGCATTGGTACACAATGATTATCAGGTCTTGTTAGAGATGCTCTAATGGGTTCAGCCATGAATTTGCTTACCCAGGACTTTCATGGATTATTCATGTTAAAATTTAAATCTTTGGCAGTTTGATATGCTGAGCACACTGGAAAAGTTTTCAGTCAGAATTTTTTTTCCTGCATACATCATTCCATCACTCCCTATAGCCAGATGTTGCCTTCACTGTATGGTATTAATGAAGGAATGCTCAGTCCTTGTTTTCTCCACAGCAGCTTTTGGGAATTATAGTAAAATAGTTCAATCTTCATTTCACTGGACCAGAGAATTCTGAAGAGTCATCTAGGTTATTTAGCTAACTCACAGCAGGCTTACACAGTTAAACTGTTAGTGTTCCTCCTGTAACGTTCTCCCATCCCCACAAAGAAACTCTGGGTAATTGATTGGATGATTCATAGTACATCACTAGGCTGGGTACCAGGTTGGCCAAGGACCTTTGTCCTTAAGAACTAAATGTTAAGTAAATGCACCAGAGCTCAAATTCATGTATCTAAACTCCTAAAACTGGTTTTTGCTTTGTCATTGTGTGTAGATTGATGGAAAATCATCATAAGATGGTCAAAAATCTAATAAAATTTGAAAATCTTAAAGGTTTGGCAAACTGTGTGCATAATTAGTAAATAAGAATGTCAGCTAAATGCCGTAAATGTAAATTTTCAGATAAGTGAGTATGTTGAGGATTCAATTTAATATGGAGTAAATAAATCAGTCAATCAACAATGTTAATAACTCTGAAACGTGAATGTTTTACAAAGGAAATGTGAGTGTGAACATTCTCAGGGGAATACATATGTGTGCACAATTATTAAGCAACTATTAGTGTGTAGAATTATTACACAACTAAATGAAAAACAAATACTTTTCCAATCTCAACTGTTATCTGTTAAAGTGAAAATAATAAACAAACTCAAAAATTACAAACAAACAGGAAACAAAAAACAGTGAAGAATATAGCTACCCTTCTTTTCAGTATCTTAAGTCATAAGCCTTCCATTCATGGAGCTTGTGGGCCTTTCTTAGATGAGAGATTTGTGGGGAAGGAGGTGATTATCCATGCCATTATTCTTTCATCTTTAAGGTCTTTACTAGCGAGACACACAGTAGAGAACTTCCATGCATGTGATGGAGCATTGTCCTGCACAATAAATCATGTCTTCTTGATGCAGAATTTTTCCTGAGCCACTGCTTGAAGAAACTGTCTTCTAAAAATTGGTAGTAGGTTTGGGAGTTGATTTTAGGTCCATCTTAAACTATGAAAAGGTCCAAGTAGCTCATCTTTTATAATACCAACCCATAGCAGTACCCCTCCCTCCACCTTGCTGACGTCTGAGTGGAAGTGGAGCTCTGTGGCAGTTACTGAGTCCAAACAGTCTTTATGTTTCAATTTATATGTCTTGTTCAGTGGTGGTTGGGTTTCAGCCTTCCTTACATTAGTCATGTCTCTGAAAACTAAACACCTTGTACTTCAGAGCACTTCTGGTAGGTTGCTATTTTTGAATATGACAGCACTGGAGGATAATGGGTACCTGGTAGCTTCTTGTTTGAGTCTTATCAAATCTTTGGAAGTTAATTTGCATCTTTTTTTTTCAAAATGTTTCTTGCAACCCTGTTGACTATTTACAACAAGCCATTTGATGTTTCTGTGATTTGATGGTTATGTTGCTGCATCCCTCTGAAAGACCTTTTTTACAAGGTCAGTTATATCTATTTTTTGGCCCATTTTGTCTGAGGAAAAAAAAGCTGCCTAATAATTATGCACCCCTTGATATATATGCATACCTCCCTCATTACACAACTACGCATCGCCTGTTGTGCTTAAATCTAATTAGCATTCAAGTTTATACAGTTTGGAGTTGCAATATATGCATTAAAATGATCATATGGTCAAAATACTCACATGTCTAATAATTGTGCACGCAGTGTATATGTGGAAATGTAGAATAAGACATTTCTCCAAACACAAACCTCCACTGGCATCAGTGAGTTCTGTTCTGCGGAGAAAGCCGAGGTAGCCGGTTCTGGCCCAGACAGTTTGTGTATCTCCAAAACTGAGCCTGGCACTGAAATGGTCTGAGCGTACATTCTCCTCCCCAAATACTGAAAAATAGCCACTTGCATTCTGACTGCTGTGCACCCAAATCTGCAACCCATAGAAACACATGCTGTTCATATACAGTGTCATTAATTCAAACAATTTATCGCTTTTTGCAGTGTTACATTAGTTCAAACCTCTCCTAGGTGAGAGTCTCCAATTGGTCCCTTGGTCTCTGGATTGGCAATGATGATGCGGACACCTGGTAATATCTGCAAAGCATGTTTCAGTTGTAACCAATAATAATGCATTATTCATTTTATAAATGCATTATTTTTAAAAAGACCCAGAATTTGGTCTCATTATTACGCACCTTGCCTGACTCCATGAGTGGGAGACTATGCGGAGACCCTCTTTCCACCAAACGCACTCTAAAATACAAACATAGGTGCACACTTACTCACTAAAACTACAACTGTACCTTTTTTATCTCCCCACTGTCAGAAATGCATCTTTATCTGAAACTGTTTAAAATGTATGTTTGCAATGATCTAGTGAGAAAAAATTTAAAAATGGTGCAATCCATTTGCGTGGTACCTGTCATGCCTGAGTGCTCTCATGTCCACATAAACTGTAGTGGGGTCAGGTCCAGAGGTGCCCTTTAAAGAGAAGACAGAGGTATTGCAAGCCTTAACATTATCAATTTGTTCAACAAACATCCCCTTACACAAACCATTTTTTATACATCAGCCTCTTTGGCTATAAAGCCTCTTACACCACTAACCTCCATGAAAAACGTTTACTTTTCAGAACATAATGAGCTGAAATAGACCCACAGAGTATGTTTTACATCTGATCAGCTGAGTATTAACAAGTCCTGATGGGTTATAAGAGCAGTGATGATATATCAGTAATGGCCATGAAATTATTTCTGCAGTCCTTATATGTTGCATCAACATAGATAGAATGACAAACTGCATCTTAACACACACACTCTTTAAGATCACTTGACTATGAGTGCATTTTTCAGCTGTGTGCTTTAAGAGAGGGCTGACCTGCAGACACACAGCGAGGTTAACTCTGCAGCCAAAGGCAGTACTGACAGCACGAGGGTGCAGCCCCACATCTTTAAAGAGTTTAGAGAAGGACTGAGTGAGAGAGATCCGTGGCCTCTCCTCTGCAACAACCACACACGTCCGTACACGTGACAGATCCAGCCCCCGGGCCTGAAACCCAGCACAAACATGCTGATGACACAAGAAAAGCAAAAATAAAAGCAATTTATTCACAAGAAATGAAGACTGTGAAAAGAGGCTGTGGATATCTTTAATATTTTCAATACTATAAAACAATGAATGTAATAGCTGGTCACACTAATTATATATATATACACACACACACACACACACACACACACACACACACAGCACTGTGCAAAAGTTTTAGGCAGGTGTGAAATAATGCTGTAAACAAAGAATGCTTTCAGAAATATAAATAATGATTGTTTATTTTTATCAATTTACGGTGTATGATCAACCAATTTTACCAAACAGGTGCTAATGATCATCAATGTCACACGTAGGTTGAAACAGTCATGTTTGGAACAACCTACCAGCCGAGTTTCCTTCAAAAACTGTGTGCAAGTGTACCTAGAAGAACTGATGCTGTTTTGAAGGCAAAGGGTGGTCACAACAAATATCGATTTGATTTAGATTTCTCTTTTGTTCATTCACTGCATTTTGTTGATTGATGAAAATAAATGATTAACATTTCCATTTTTGAAAGCAGACAGAAGGATGTGAGGAAGCCTACATCCACAGAAGATCTGTGGTTAGTTCTCCAAGATGTTTGGATGTAAATGATAAACACTTCCATTTTTGAAAGCATTCTTTGTTTACAGCATTTTTTCCACACCTGCCTAAAACTTTTGCACAGTACTGTATATTGGCATAGTATCTGAACATAACGTATCTGTACATAAAGGGACTACAGTTTGAGGACTGTTTGTGTGTAAACACACCTTGAGCGAGTCAGTGAGGGTACCAAGTGTTTTGGTACACAGTTCCATGACAGAGTATGAGCAGAACGTGTCTCTCACTTTGAACTGGCTGACTGACAGCAGCCACAGGGCCGGGTTTACTTCCAGTTCTGCTGGCGGGATCAACAAAGACTGGTGGCCTGCATACACACTACACACCCAAACACACACACACACACACACAAGGATGTGCACAGAGCCATGTTTTACATATTCGAAATGAAGCATACTGATAGAGACTGGAGCTGAAGTCACTTAAATTAATGTTAGAAATGGATCATTTTGATGAGCTGTTAGTTTAGGTTCTACACAGTGATCCTCATGTGATTTTGTTTTAAACAGGAACTCAACCAAAAACTGTGGAGAACTTCAATAATAGGAGTCTAGAGATCCTCCACAGTATATTAAATAAGGACAACACAGTCTGTCTCTAAGAAAGCAAAATATGAATGGGGAGGCTCAAGACTTTTACACTGTACTGTTTATTGCTAAGAGCTTTCATGAGTAGTAACCAGCTGCTCTGTACCTGCAAAGGCACCAGACAACAAAGCCCAGTCCACAATAGGGATCCAAACACACGGCCACCTCACGGGATGGATAAAGCTCACACTGCAACTTTATAGATCTGCACAGTGCACTGGTAGCACTGTGAGACATCTAAGAGCAAAAAGGACAGATAAAGATAGTGAGTGAGTGAGTGGGAAAAGAGAGAGAGAGAGAGAGAGAGAGAGAGAGAGATTAAACAGCAACTAAATGCAAAATTGTCAAATGCAAAATATATAAAAATGAGCCTTTAAATAGGGCCTTGCTTTTCATAAGCGTGTGGCACACCATAATTTAAAGCTGACAGTGCGTGCTTTACCTTTCATGTGCTATATTTAAAATAACATACCAATACATACCAATATACTGCACCAATACATACTTTAAACTGGACAGGGCTATGACTGGACTAATAGCATTAGGGGATAAGTCAAATGTGTCTTAAGCCAATCTTTATTTTCATCTTTTCATGTTCATCACATCCTGCATACAACATAGTACACATAATCACAAAAGTGTCTGAAACACAGTCGATGTGTTAGATGACACCCAAAAAATGTGCTACTGTCCCATTACTTACTTTATTTCAAATTTAATTAAAATAAAATTTTGTTCCAGTGAATGAGAGTACCTTTACTCCAGCTAGCATGCCTGTGGTGGACACACTAAAGTCCAGGTATGTCAGGGACTCTGGATCAGAAGGCTTATACAGCAGTGGAGATCGCCTCTTTGGCAGATCATCTTAACCCCAAACACACACAAACACACACACCCGGGGAGGGAGAAAATGAGAGAGAGAAAGAGAGAGACAATGATAAATTATTTCTTCTAACATTTTAATTATTTTTCACAGTAGCTGACCTAATATTCTCCTTCTCTCTAACACATACTGACACACTCTTACCTGTATCAAATACAGGTGGCCAAGATCTTAAGTCCACGACCGCTGATGCTTCTTTAGACCTCAAGAGCTTACAGATCACCTGAGTGGTCATAACACATACAGAACGACTCACCTGCAAAAAATAAATAAATAAATAAATAAATAAATAAATAATTTACTGTGCATGTGTAGATTACATGAAAATTTGCATAAGTATGTTAAATATACTTATTTCTTAATGATTTACAGACATATGCAAAATATAATTTAAGGCTTTCTTGATAAAGAGAGCTCCACATTTAAATGCACATTTATTGTTTGTCCTGAACATATTAAAAATAAACCATAAAATGTGGCCTGTGCAAAAGTAATGAAAAAATAAATTGGGAGAAAAAGCATTCTCTGTTGAGGATCTATACAATTACTGTCAAAAATCCAACAAATGTTAACCTAGTGCTCACCTCTACAATCATTTTAACAGTTGGCAAAGTGGTTGAGATATTTTGAGGGTGAGGTGGCCTGACTGTGATGGGAATACAGCCAGCATACAAACAGCCATAAAATGCAGCAACTAGGTCTAAACCTGCAGAACACACAAACACAAAAGTCAATTTGACCTATAAATAAATAAAGGTTTATTACGAGTAATTGGAAGCCTTTCAATTGGTCCATTTATTACTAAATTTTACACATTTTATATAGTAGCTGGTATTTTCAAATTATGCAAATTCTGAAAAAACTTATATAAAACTTATATAAAACTATATTAAGGATTTTTTCCCCCACCAACAGTATAGACATGTGGACAAAACTGCCTTGATCTTAAAGAGCTGCTTATTTTGTCTCTGAGGTTCAACAATGAACAACCCTTTTCTTTTGAGTTTTATGTACAAATACTGTGAATTATGAAGATCTGAACCTAGTTACCTGGTGGGTACACTAACGCTACATGATCTCCATCCCGGAGCTGGCCCTTCTCGAATAGCAGGGCCGCAATCTTCTCTGCTCTTTTATGGAGCTGCATACATGTCAGAGAACTCCCTACTGCCCCCTAAAACACACATGCACAAACACACACACACTTTAGAAACTGTTACTCATCTTCATCCTCACTCAGTTGTTTTGTGGCATGTTTTTATTTCTTTTGCATAACATGTAATGTGTCTGCAATATATAACAAGGTTGCATGCAAGTGTGTATTACCCTGGAGTTAATAAGTGTGTACAGTATGTGGTCAGGAGTAGTTTGAGCTCTCCACTGCAACACCTCAGACAGGAAGAGGAACTGCAAAACAAAAAAAGAAAAAATGACCCTGCACAGAATCTTTTACTGAATCACTTCCAAAAGAAAATTGATGCACATACACAAAGCTTCCATCTAAATTCACCCCTTTCCTCTAACTCATAGCCCCACCTTACCTTAGTGTGCTTACCCAGCTTTAAAAAAAAAAAAAAAATCACTAAAGTGCTGATGATTTATTGCAATATCCAGATTTCTGCATTTTGACATACTTTAATGTAACATTACCGCTTAGATGGCATATGAGATGCTTAACTTCATAATCGAGGGGCAGCAGTGGCCTAGTGGTTAGGGAGTTGGCCCCTGGATCAGAAGATTGTGGATTCGAAACCCACACAAGTAGGTTGCCCTGAGGTACCCTTGAGCAAGGTACCCGTACCTGTTACTGCTCCACAGACACTTTCGATAGCTGCCCCCTGCTGCACGTGTGTGTGTATGGGTGAAACGCAGAGGTTGAATTTCATTGTGTTGTGCTATGCTGCATTTCACAGTGACAAGAATAGTCACTTTCACTTTTTCACTTAAGGTAAATAAAATCCAGCAGGAAGGTCACTGAACTTTATGCTCTCTAATATAGTGCAGAGTGATATATAAATGAGGACACATGAAAACAAGGGAAGAGGGTAAAAATAAAGCTAAAGTGAAAGTAATCATTCCCGTCATTGTGAGCACACAGCACAGCACACAGTGAACCACAGCAAAATTACACATCTGCATTTTACCCATACATTCACACACATGCAGCAGGGGGCAGCTATTGAAAGCGCTTGGGGAGCAGTGATGAGGACCTTGCTCAAGGGCAACCTATTGGTCTGGGATTTTAACCCATGACCATCTGATCCTGGGGCCAACTGCTTAACCATTAGGCCACCGCTGCCCCATAAACTTGGTAACATCAAAATTTTCAAGTTGCCTGAAAAGGGACTGGTTGGACCTTACTAACATAAACCTTGCTACCCAAAGACAAACACGCACCTGGTCATTGTCCTCCCCTTGACTCAGGTCTCGTCCACAGGCTTGCGCCATACGCTTTCCTGCCACAAGGTTCCCCACCATCACAGAGGCAGGTCCAACCTCTGCACCACCCCCCCCACACACACACACACACACACACACAATAGAAACTTTCATTAACATACTACATGGACTAAAGGCATGATCAAGCCACACCACATCAGGATGTAGCAGCAAATTTTACAGCCTGCTGATGCACACACAAACTTAAACACACACACACACACAAAGTACCAGGTTGTTTCTGTCGGGGTTTAGGTAGGTTGGTGACGCAGGAATGAGGGCACATGAGTACATTACAGGGGTGCAATGCCCCCTCCTGAAAAAGCTGTTTCGTCTCAGACAGATGGATCCCCCCGAGAGGGGTCTTTGGCAGAGTGTTGGAGGGAACCAGTGCCAAGCAGTATACACCAGCTTGATGGATACCATCTATAGCCTACAAACACATACAGATAGAAACATACCAACAGATAAAGACATGGAAAAGTATATGAAGGAGCAAGAAAAGATCTTTGTATTTAGATGTTATGAACACCTGTACTGTGTAAACATACATATGTAAACATACAAAATGACTTAAGGTTTAGGCAAAGCCAGGCAAAGAGATGCACATGTGGAAAACCAAATCTAGGTGTCTACAGAAGGCCAGAAAAGAAGAGTAAAAATCTTTTTATCTTTCATGCATGACCATTCAGCCTTTAACTACTGTGCTTCCTGTATTTTTTGTAGGTCATTTTAATTGCCATTTATACTCTAAAAACACAAATGCAGATGTTAGCACCTTATGGTAAAGAGCTCACATCTGTGAAAAGATGCATTCAATTCAGGTAGATGCAGAATATTGCCATTTGTTTTATAAGCTCTGAGACTTTTTCATAAAAGTGGTCAGCCAAATGTTACTAAATCAGTGTCAATGCCCATTAACTAAAAGCTGAGGGTTTTCCTTTTGTTCTCTGCTGATCCACAGAAAGCTGTGTGTAACTGTAGTTGGCTCATCCACTGCATGTGTGTATACCTGTAGTACTCTGCTCATCCACTGAAAGCTTTCCTCTTCAGTAGAATCTGGCCTTTGCTCTGCCACCACCACTATCCTCTCATCATGAAGGACAGTAATGGAGAACACTGCTATCCTGCATTTAAAACACACATACAATATATGACAATTTTTTTATATGTTTAGCTCAGTTACCAGCCAGGAATCCACACCAAATCAGTATATATATAATAAAAATATATATAAAAGCACATGAACCGTCCCAAACATAGCAATCTTTACACAACAACCATGATAGCTTTCTCTCTCTCACACACACACACACACACACACACACACACACACACACACACACAAGGACCTACCTTCCTCTGTACACAAACTTCATGGGTTCAACAGCAAGCGCAGTAGCGACAATGTCATCAGCATTATGTCTCCGCCCACCGACCTGCATCAAACCATCCATCTTTCCTGTGACAAAGATGGCCCCACCTGGGCCTATAAATCCAAGCAGGCCTGAGCGTACAAACACGCATTCACTCACAAGCCCACCACCACTGGATATGGGACACACCTACACCATGGAAAAAAAGACAAACATTTGTATTTTGGTAAATACCTGATATGATAAAATAAGCTAGTAAGATAGTAAAATAATTCACTGATTACATTTGTAAAGAACAATCTGTGAGAACAATTTCCATAAGACATTTCCAAAAGTATTCAGACACCCCATTTACTAAGGAAATCGATGCTTTAAAGCAGTGGTTCCCAAATATTATGTAGGGTCACCCTTTTGTATGCAAGATTTTTTTTTTGTAGGTTTGACTAAAAATGTACTTTACCTCAAATGTGTTCTTGGTCATTCCTGTAAGACCATAGTAAGATGTTCCCGTGGCAATGGATGAGACACAGATCTCTCCTATTTCATCCGTTTTACACAGCTGAGGAATACTTTCTGGTTTAACCACACACACCAGCGCTGAGAGAGAAAAAGTTTCTGAATTTAACTCACTTCCTGACATTAATTTTCTTATCATTATGCAAACAGTTTACTATTTAGCTTGACATCATTAGCTTGCTAGGGCTGTCACTATATTATTATAAAGCTGTAGATTATATTAGTATTAAGAGGTATTTAGAGAATTTTAAGGGACCCATAAACTGGAAAACGATCCAACCAGATTATTTATACATATCTGGTTATGCAGCCTTCAATAGTATAGGTGCAGTAACTCACAAATAATATATGAATGGATGAAGCACAATTCAGGGCAGGCAATCAGAGAGCATAAATTAGGGATAATGAGGGATATTATTAACATAGGGATAAATGGGGTTTAGAAAATGGTCATGTAAAGGTAAGTTACTGTTGGACTGATTTTAGCATATGCAAGTGGACTTTCATGACCTTAAGAAAAATTAAGAAAATATAGGATACAAGCCCTTCCAAGCCCTTCCAAGATGGCGCCACGTGAGAGGCAGCCAGTTACAGGAGCTCTGACCACTTTCTGTTCTTTTTACTTATTTAATCTATTTTCTTTACTTTACTTATTACTTCTTTCACTTCCTCTTCTAATCTGTCACAAGTACAGCAGTCTGAGGAGACTTGTTAACTTTTTTTTCTGTTTTTTAATCGTATTTGGACTGTTTAACCCTGCACGCGGTGAGACACCAGGCAATGGGTACATTGTTTACACCCGGGACCAGCTGCTGGTGCTTAGCAACCAGCCGATACAGCCCAGCGAGAGAGCAGAGATCCCCAGAGAACTACAGCGGAGGAGACGAGGCTGCAGAGCTGGGGTGAAACACTGGGAGAGGAAGAGACGGTACAAACCATCGGTACCCTCGGTCATCATGGGGAATGTCAGATCTCTGCCTAACAAGATCAATGAGCTAACGGCGCTCACCAGGCTCCAGAGAGAGTACAGGGAGGTCAGCTTGATGTGCTTCACGGAGTCCTGGCTTACACACCTCACTCCAGACTCTCTCGCTGCTGTACCGGGATTCCACCTGGTGAGAGCGGACCGGAGCGCGAAGGAGACCGGAAAGAGGAAAGGCGGGGGGATTGTGATGTATGTGAACGAGAGATGGTGTAACCAGGGGCACATCTCCGTTAAAGAGCAGTGCTGCACACGGGACGTGGAGCTGCTAGCGGTCAGCATCCGACCGTACTATCTGCCTCGCGAGTTCTCGCAAGTCATTGCGATAACTGTTTACATCCCGCCGGCGGCAGACGCAGCAGCAGCTTGTGAAACAATACACACAGTTGTGTCTCAAATGCAGAAAGCACATCCCCAAGCCTTCCTCCTGATTTCTGGTGATTTTAATCATGTCTCCTTGTCCTCCACTCTGCCTACTCTCACCCAGTATGTGGACTGCTGCACCCGGGACAACAGGACATTGGACTTACTGTATGCAAACGCTAAGGATGCATACAGAGCATCACCCCTCCCTCCACTGGGACACTCAGACCATAACCTGGTCCATCTGGTTCCCTCTTACATACCTCTAGTATGCAATCAACCCCCCACTACGAGGTATGTGAGAGGATGGTTTGATGAGTCTAGCATGGCACTCAGGGACTGTTTTGAAACCACAGACTGGGAGGCGCTGTGCAGCCCACATGGAGAGGACATCGACAGCTTAACAGTCTGCAAAACTGACTACATCACCTTCTGTGTGGAGAACACTGTACCAACCAGGAGAGTACGGTGTTACTCCAATAATAAACCATGGCTGACCCCTGATCTGAGAGCTCTGCTGAAGCAGAAGTCAAGAGCCTTCAGATCAGGAGATAAAGAGGCAATGAGGACAGCTCAGAAGGAGCTGAAAAGAGAGATAAGGAGAGGGAAGGACAGATACAGGGAGAGGCTGGAGGAGCAGCTGAGACAAAACAATGTCAGAGGTGTGTGGAGAGGACTGAACACCATTACTGGTAGGAGCACAGTGAGTAGGGGAGGCCCAGAGTCTGGAGATCAGGACTGGGCTAATAGTTTAAACCTGTTCTTCAACAGGTTTGACTCAGGAATCAGCCCCTCACCCAACCACCAAAGCTCATCACATGCCAGTGCTCCCCTTCACACCTCCTTGCTAACTCCCACGGCACCTCCCCTTCACACCTCTCTGCAACCCCCACCAGGGATATCAGCTGCGTATCCCCTTTCATCTTTATCTTCTCCTTCTCTACCCCCCCTTTCCCCTGAGGACTCTACTGCCCCCTCCTGCTACCCCACTCAACAGGAGGCACCCACTCTCTCACCACACAATAGCCTCTCCATCACTGCTGACCAGGTGCGGTGTCAGCTGAGGAAGTTGAAGCACAGGAAAGCCACAGGTCCGGATGGCATCAGCTCCAGCCTGTTGAGGGACTGTGCAGATCAACTCTGTGAGGTTCTCACCTACATCTTTAACCTCAGCCTCAGCCTGGAGCGTGTCCCCATTCTGTGGAAGACCTCATGCCTCGTTCCAGTCCCCAAGACGTCGCAGCCCAAGGAGCCAAACCATTTCAGACCTTTTGCCCTCACCTCTAAGCTGATGAAGGCTATGGAGAGGATCATCCTCCATCACCTTCGTCCACTGGTGAGGAGGGACCTAGACCCGCTGCAGTTTGCTTATCAGCCGCACACTGGGGTGGATGACGTGGTCATCTACCTGCTGCATCGGGAGAGTGCACTCACCTGGAGAGTGCCAAGAGCACTGTGAGAGTCATGTTCTTTGACTTTTCCAGTGCTTTCAACACAATCCGGCCTTCAGTTCTGAGGGGGAAGTTGGAGGGAGTGGGTGTGGACCATCACATGTCTGAGTGGATTATTGACTACCTCACCAATAGACCCCAGTATGTGAGACTCCAGGACTGTGTGTCTGAGGTGGTGGTCTGCAGCACTGGAGCCCCACAAGGAACAGTCCTCGCCCCCCTTCCTCTTCACATTATACACAGCGGACTTTAAATTCAACACGGACACCTGTCACCTGCAGAAGTTCTCTGACGACACCGCTATTGTTGGTCGTGTGTCGGAGGGGAATGAGCAGGAATACTGGGGGGTCATCAGTGACTTCGTCAGTTGGTGCGATCAAAATCATCTGCGCATCAATGCCAGCAAGACGAAGGAGCTGGTGATCGACTTTCGCAGGAAGTCACCCCCGTTACACCGGTGGACATCCAGGGTTTGTGCATTGAAATGGTGGAGGAGTACAAATACCTGGGTGTCCACATCAACAATAAACTGGACTGGTCCACCAACACTAGTGCTCTGTACAAAAAGGGCCTGAGTCGTCTACACCTGCTAAGGCGGCTGAGGTCCTTTGGAGTAAACAAACATCTCATGAGGACATTTTATGACACTGTGGTAGCGTCTGCTGTTTTTTATGCTGTGGTCTGCTGGTGTGGAAGAGTCGCAGAGAGGGACAGAGGGAAACTAAATAAACTGGTCAAGAGGGCCAGCTCTGTCCTGAACTGTCCGCTCAAGTCCATCGAGCAGGTAGGGGAGGAGAGGATGTTGTCCAAACTAACATCCATCATGGACAACACCTCCCACCCCTTTATTTATTGTTTATTTATTTATTGTTAATTTATTTATAGCTCCTCTACTCTTTCTCCTGTACTTGTTCCTCTTTCTCTATATCTTTATATTTTTTTAATATATTTTTTCTTTTCTTCTTCTGTACACCTGTCACTTTTATAAGAGCCCTGTAACGCCCAAATTTCCCATAATAATAAAATATCACTCTACTCTACTCTACTCTACTCTACTCTACTTTAAACCAACAACATGTGAACTGCCACCAAAACCTTGCAAATAAGTTAGTTTAACTGAAAAATCATGACAGCCCTAGATCTGCAAATGTGTATTTTAAGCGTGGAAATGAGACATAAAACTACAAATAAGCTTTGAGACATTACTAATATTTTACCAACTGCAATGTACTTTCTATTAAATTGTGATTCTGCCATTTAAAACATCTCTCATTACCTCGCTCTCTCTCTCCCTCTCTCTTTCTTACACACACATACACACAAACAAACAAACAGTACCTCCAGGCATCGGAGTACCGACATCCTGCAATGTCAGAACAGAGAGCTTCTCTCCTGTGTCCACTCTGATTACACCGTGACTCAGTCCAGTCATGCTGAGGACCCCCCTGCCCACCGGCTTAGAACTACTTTCATCTGGCCTGTGGGATACACGTCATAATTAATGTCTCATCTAAATTACATTTAACAGAAAAAGATCTTCCTCACAGTCTGAGAGACTTTCTAACACAGACACCTGAGTAAATATATACCATTACTATGAATCTACAGCTATTTTACAATAAAACAGCACAAAAACATTCTAAACCCATGAAACCCCTTCTAAACATTCACAACCGTATGCTATATAACATCTCATAGGCAACACACTGACTAAAACAGAGACCGTATCTAATTTAAATGTTTGTTTACCTTCTCACTGCTACAGTTAGAGCCTCTGGTGAGCTGGCACATGGGCAGATGACCTCTGACCTCAAACCCATACTCTGAAACACGTTCAGGAATGCATCACATGATGAGATGGACCCTGAGAGAAAGAGAGAGAGAATGAAGGAGTGAGAGAGTGAGAGACAGTAAGAAATGTAAGATGGTAAAACTGTTTAAAGTACAACCACACTAGTTACTGTCAATTTCACACACATTCACACACAAATGAGAATGCGCACACACAAACACTCACATGGATTAGCACCATCAGCAACCAGCAGCATGCGTAGAGAGCTCAGGTTCAGATCAGTCTGATCTCTGTGCGCTACCAGAGCCCAGTGTAGATCCCTACTTTTTACACATACAACTTTAGCTGCACACACAAACACACATATTCAAAAATAAGAGAAAGAGAATAAAAACCAGTATCAGAGAGAAAACAGAGATTATCCATTCCACCACAAAAACTGACAAATAACAAAGGGATATTGAACCTTGAGAGGGGTCAAACAATGCAGTACTACATTATGCACATTTTATTAGTTTTGTGAGTGTTTGTACCTTTGTACTGACAGACTTTCTGAATCCAAGACAATGGATTCACCTTCATAAGAGCATATGGAACACTGACCACATGCAGCATATTGAGTACACTCTATAGAAAGAGAACGAGAGAGAGAAATAAATAGAGGGGAAAGGCAGAAAGAGCAGAAAACAGGAGGTAATCAAAAAAGAAAAAACAACAAGAATGCCAAATTTCTGCATTACATTAAACAGATGCTCCTCACCGTCAGAATGCCATGCCACAGTCCTACATCCTTCTTGAAGTCCAACACATTCACCAGTGTCTCCGCTGCAAAGCACACATGCACAATGCTAACTTGAGCATTACAAGCAAAAGTGAGAGGCATGTGAGGAAATTGTCAAAGCTACATGTACAAATGCTTAACCCCATTTAATCTTGTACAAAGAAAAAGAATGTTTGAATCTTTGACTGTTGTGTCTTACCTTCTTTGTATCCACAGGTGTTTGTGAGTGTTTGGCAGTGTGTTAGCATGGCCATTCTTGTTATGGTCACGCCAAGGACACTTCCATCTTTGCACGTCTTATACTGTCAATCAATCAATCAATCAATCAATCAATCAACCAACCAACCAATCAATCCATCAACTAATCAAGCAATCCATCAATCAACTTAAGATAGTTTATGTATGTTTTAAGTTATTCATTACAAACACTGAAATGGAATCTTTATCAGGCATTGATCACATCCATTCAATCACTCAGACATGCCAATCATAAAGACACTCAATCTCTCAAACAATCACCCACTCATTCATACACTCACTTCAATATAAGCGGTGTCGTTGTTGGCATCCTTAATTAGAGGATACCACTCTCTGGGAGGTTTAGATAAATGCTTTGACTCTGTTACCACCCACAGCAACTTCGGCCAGCCTGAGCAGGCAAGACAAGACAAATCATCAGAATAAAACACACAAACAATGAATTTTTTTTTTTTTTTTTTTTTTTTTAAATACACCAACATAAAATGACTGGGATTTCAAAGTGGAAATGTTCTGCTAATGCACAGCCATGCTAGGTAATATGATATTATGATATTACATGTCAGAGCCATTTGTACAATATAATGGTGGTCAGGTGAGGTTCCAAACCTTTGAACTGCATGATGTCACCACTGAGGCTCTTGGGAAGGCCTTTGTGGCATGCATCACTGGTTAGTGCCACACCAACACCACAGCTACCCAATAGAAAACCAATTTGCTGACTCCCTGCATCCTGGAGGGGGAAAGAGAAAGAGAGAAAGAGAGCAGGAGAGAGAAAGAGAGAGAGAAAGAGAAAGAGAGAGAGACATAAGATTTTTACCTAGAAAATTGCTGCTAATATATAAAGTGAACCAGGCATCTCAGACATGACAATTTACTTGCACAGCACCTTTCACACTTAAAACCAGACACATTATCAGATTTTTTTTTTCATTGATATTGTTCAGACTTCATACCTGTAGCCCTTAAATTGTATTTTTCCCTCAACTCTTTGTTCACTGAAAAAGATGCTTTGCGAGCACAGCAGCAGTCATAAATGAGCTCTGGGTAGATTTGTAAAAATGAAAATGCTGCAAATATTACAGGTAAATTCTGTACATTTCCAGTAAGTGTCCCAGTTTCTGAACATAAAAGGGGCTTATGGAGTAAAAGCCTGACATATTATCACCTTAATCACACGTCATGTCAGAATATTAATTTGTCAAGAACCAAGCCAATCATTATTTTTCATTTAAACTACAACACAGAATTTCCTCATGTGTTTATTAATGTAGTATCTGATCAGATCTGCTGAGAGTGTGTTACCTTTTTGGTGAGTGGAACCTCTATGGGTACAGGGATGACTTCAGCTAAAAGACATCCGTAGAATGCTACCAGGAACGCAGCAGGGTCATTATTAGGGTACACCAATGCCACCTGGCACACACGCGCACACACAGATACAAGGGTTTTCTATGACACAATTACATTTCCTGCTCTCCTTTAATTTAAAGATTTTTAGTAGCCTATTATATTATATATATATATATATATATATATATATATATATATATATATATATATGTATATATATTATATACAGTACTGTTCAAAAGCTTTAGGCACGTGTGAAAAAATGCTGTAAACAAAGAATGCTTTCAGAAATATAAATAATGATTGTTTATTTTTATCAATTTACAAAATGCAAAGTGAGAGAACAAAAGAAAAATCTAAATCAAATCAATATTTGGTGTCACGACCTTTTGCCTTCAAACCAGCATCAATTCCATATAGGTACACTTACACAAAGTCAGGGATTTTGTAGGATTATAGTCAGGTTTTCTTTGACCAAACAGGTGATGATGATCATCAATGTCACATGTAGGTTGAAACACAGTCATGTTTGGAACAACCTATCAGCCGAGTTCCTTCAAGAACTGTGTGCAAGGGTGATGCTGTTTTGAAGGCAAAGGGTAGTCACACCAAATGGCTTGATTTAAATTCGACTACCTCTTTGTTCATTCATTACATTTATTTGATTGATAATAAATGATTAACACTTCCATTTTTGAAGCATTCTGTTTCTAACACATTTTTCCTACTCTTTCACTTTGCACAGTTATATATATATATATATATATATATATATATATATATATATATACACACACACACACATACACACACACACACACACGTTTCAAAAAACAAAATAAATGATGGGAACACTTTGAAAACACATCTGAAAAATAAAAAAATAAATCTTAATTAATTTTTTTTTCAATCATGCTGGATATCCATACTGATATACATTTACATTTACGGCATTTAGCAGACGCTCTTATCCAGGCGACTTCCATTACCTAATTACAGGGACAGTCCCCCCTGGAGCAACTCAGGGTTAAGGGTCTTGCTCAGGGACCCAGTGGTGGTAGTGCCAGAGGTGGGATTTGAACCTAGGACCCCTTGAGCCATGGGTCCATAGACAAGTACCCTACCACTAGACCACCAACATAATTTGCCACATAATTTGATTAAAGTGAAAATATAGCCTGTGAAACACAGGATACTCCAATTTGCTGAAATGTCAATGAAGCATCTCAAAATGATACTCAGTAGTTTGTATGGCCCCCATGTGCTTGAATGCATGCCTGACAATGGTATCTCCTCCCGGGGTAGATCCTGATCAGCGCATCACTGAGCTCTTGGACAGTCTGAAGTGCAACCTGGCGGTGTTGGATGGAACTAAACATGTCCAAGAGATGTTCTATAGGATTTAGGTCAGGAAGAGCTTGGAGGCCAGTCAAAGGCATCAATTCCTTCATCCTCCAGGAACTGCCTGCATACTCTCGCCACATGAGGCATTATCATGCACCAGGAGGAACCCAGGACCTACTGTGAAGGGTCTAAAAATGGGTCTAAGGATTTCATCCCGATACCCAATAGCAGTAGGGGGGCCATCGTTTATCCTGTACAGGTTTGTGTGTCCCTCCATGGATATGCCTCCCCAGACCAACACTGACCCACCACCAAACAAATCATCCAAACAATGTTGTAGGCAGCATAACGTTTACCGTGGCTTCTCCAGACCCTTTCACTTCTGTTAAATGAGCTCAGAGTGAACATGAACTCGTCTGTGAAAAGCACAGGGCACCAGTGCCGGACCTGCCAATTCTAGTGTTCTCTGGCAAATGCCAGTCGAGCTCCACAGTGCCGGGCAGTGAGCACAGGGCCCACTAGAGGACATAGGGCCCTCAGGCAGCCCTCATGAAGTCTGTTTCTAATGGTTTGATCAGAGACATTCACGCCAGTGGCCTGCTAGAGGTCACTTTGTAGGTCCTTGCACAAAGGAGCAGATACTGGTCTTGCTGATGGGTTAAGGACCTCTGACTGCCCTGTCCTGCTTTCCGAGATTAACTGCCTGTCTCCTGGAATCTCCTCCATGCTCCTGAGACTGTGCTGGGAGACACAGTAAACTGTCTGGCAATGGCACGTATTGATGTGCCATCCTGGTGGTGTAGGACTGCCTGTGCAACCTCTGTAGGGTCCAGGTATTGCCTCATGCTACCAGTCGTGACACGGACCCGAGTAAAATGTAAAATTACTGAAAAGCAATCAAAAAATAAGACGAGGAGGAGAAAAAAATTCTGTGGCCTCTACCTGCAAAACCATTCCTGTTTTTGGGGTCGTCTCATTGTTGCCCCTTTAGTGCACCTGTTGTTAATTTCATTAACACCAAAACAGCTGACACTGATTAACAACCCCCTCTGCTACTTAACTGACCAGATAAACGTACTTTATACTATACTCTGATTAAAGTGTTCCCTTTAATTTTTGTGAGCAGTGTATATATAAAATATTTCCTCCTTGCACAGTCTGTATCTGAGGATCAATATTAAAGCTCAGGATAAACTTACTCTGTCTCCTGGATGGACAATGGGTTCTTGCTTGGTTCCAAGTTTGTGGAGGATGTTGTAGGCCACCTTCATACTACGAGACCAAAGCTTACCTATACGCAAACATAAACACAAACAAAAAACACACACATTGAGTGGAGCTCAACTATATCTCAATAAAAAAATAAGCTAAATTTGCCATCTGAACTGGGGGGGGGGGGTTGTTTTAAACTTTTTCCTTCAAAGAATCAACCTCTACTTTTTAAAATAAAATTTGGTGGCATATAATATGGTCCCGTTCAACATTATTAACATCATGATACCATGCTGTGATTGGAAAATGCAGGAATACACCCCAGCACTACGAAACCAAAATAACAGTTTTTAAATGAACAGTTTAGGGCTCCATTATGACTGTAAACAATGAGAGCTGTTGTTATACACTTGATTAAGAGTGAGATTTACACCATTTTGATGCCTAACCAAACTAAAAGGCAGGAACGTCTACATAGTACAGTATTGTAGCTCAGGCTGCTGGTGCAAAAACTCAAAAAGAGCCAGAAAGCATGTCTGTGCAAAAGTCTGCGTGTATTTATATCTGTAAGATGAGCATATGACTGGGTCAGTATATAAATAGCTGCAGCAGGGAGAAGACATCCCATATGTCCCTAAACTCCTGAATGTCAGGAAGAAGTGTAATGAAAAAGAGAGGTAGAAAAACAGAAAAAAGGAGAAGAAGATTTATAGCCAGCATGGATCTTATAGCCTTCTTTTGGGTTTGTGCCATACATATGGTCACTATTGGGACAAAACAGTAGTCTACAAAAATGAAAATTACAGAGAAAGTGAGAACATTCTCAAATTTTAAAGTAAATGAACTTTAAAATAAATTTTGACCCTTTTGAAATTCTGACATATTTTAAGGGTGCCAGGATTTGTGGAAATATGAGTTAGTGTTTTGTTCCTGCAGAGGCCACATATCTGTGAAGGTGTATTTCTGTGTGTATGTGTGTTTGTGGGTGTGTGTGTTCATACCATACGTCAGTGTGTATGGTTGTTTAGTGCTGGCATGTGTGATAGTCAGACATGGTGCTTTAGGTGCGATGGCCCCCCAGCGTTGCAGCGCTGCCTCAAGGGAGGCAGGGCAATTCTTGAGTCCACAGAGCTCTTCCCCTTGTGCTATTATGGACTCTGCCCCTTCTGGACGAGGTAAAGAAGGATCAGGTTGTTGTACTGCAGGGGAAATGACAAAGACCGTGTTACTATTTTAATATCATTCAGGGGATACAGTGACTGGGTGTGAATGTCTGAGGGGGTACCTTCCAGCAGTTCCTCAAAGTCATCAACAAAGAACTCTCTCAGTGGACGTCTCTTTGGCCTCTTAAGAGTGTTAACCAGCTGCTGGATCTTAGCAGACACACGACTGCTCACTGGCACCCCTACACAACCAAATGTCCACTAGTTAAAAAAACATGCAGTTTGTCCACTGTTTGACCAAAAAAAAAATATTTAAGATTGTCAATCAAAAATCAATAAATGTTTGTTCTAACTTCATTCTTTTTGAGTCACTAAGCTATAAGGTTAACATTACCAACAAACACTAGAAGGCAATGGCATTTTTTTTTTTACGTGCCCAAAACAATTCAACCCCCTCAAAGCACAGGTGGGTCTCTTTTAAGCTGTTGCTGACTTGCCAGTGTTGTTTAAGACAGAGCATGTCCTGAAGAACTTACATTTATATTTACGGCATTTAGCAGACCCGCTTATCCAGAGTGACTTCCATGTCTTAATTACAGGGACAGTCCCCCTGGAGAAATTCAGGGTTAAGGGTCTTGCTCAGGAACCCAGTGGTGATAGTACTAGAAGTAGGATCTGAACCTGTGACCACTTGGTCTGTAGACCCATAGGCAAGTATCCTACCATTAGACCACCACCACCACCCCACAGAACTTACTGTCAGATATAAATGTGGACAAAACCTCATTGTGAAGCCAGTATTTTTACAACAAAGAATTTTGTTGAACACGAAATATAGAACTATAAACTGGTGAAAGTATCAAAACACATTCCATATTTATTAATCACAGTTCAAACGTTCATGGCCAGCACGCACAAACAAACAACTGCTATTTTCTCACCGTCTCCTGTCTCCATGAGCTCAGCATTGCCATATTTGGGCAGAAGTTTGGTTGGCATGGCGACCTGTGGGCGCTCTACAGTCACAGCGGGTGGGTCTGACGTGTAGCTTGTGATGTCAGGAGGGGCTGGGTGACTGTCTGCATCAGACAAAATTTTTTTTTTAATAACTCACTTTTTCACATTTACAATAACACAAGCACAAAAAATGTGTTCTTTCATATCCTATAACGTTCCCTACATATATTACCTATTTTAAAAAATCCAGATTTCAGTTGGAAAGTCTTGTCATAATCAACAGAAGAAATATATAAAATGCCTTAATTTCAAAGACTGTGTTTCTGGCTGCTGTACCATAAACTGCAAGCCTTGTTAAGTGGCTTTAAAATTGGTACTGCAGACAGTGGCATGTCCCAAAAAAGCCTTCAGGCTGAACGCACTGTTCCAACATCCTCATGATTTCTCCTGTTTGGTTCCCAAATCCTGTCACCCACACAACAGACAGGAAATTCCACCACAAAGCCCATTACTAGAGGACCATTTTTGGGTTTTGTGCAGTTCAACAACAATTCGCATATAATCAGCCTCAGTGTCACATGACTTTTATGACTTGAATATGACTTTTTAATAACTGTGACTTTCTTGTAAAGTTTACAGGCATAAATACTTGATTACATAAAAAACAGTCCATTCTGAAATGACTGCATTAAAAATAGCCTAAGAACCAACATTAGGTACTGCACCTATTTCATTTTACATTTTCATTTTAATTAAGTATTTTAGCCCAGACTGCTTTTGACTGAGGTACAATACAGGGAAGGCAGTCACAACATAGATTTACACTTACAAATATCAGTCTAACAGTAACAATAACTGATTTTCAGGGATAAAGAGAGTTTCAGCAGTCACACATGAATTTATGACTGTTCTATTTAAACATAAAAAAATGCAAATTTTCCCTTAGGAAAAAATATAAAAGGGTATGTAGATACTTTAAAGCAGAATTCAAATATATTGTTTAAATGGTAGTTCATTACGCTTATAATTTTGTTTATTTTATCATCATGATACATTAATAAGTACTATCACTAGAGAAAGTAGAGTTTTAATTGCTTTATGGTTGGTGGTAGTCAGGTTTAGAAGAGTTTGATTTCAAATTCATTGAACTATATTCAGGTCTGGACTTGTGTAGAGAACTTTAAGAATTTAGCTTAACGCAATATGGGATACAAACCTTCCGAGTCCAACGACGACCATGGTCGGTCAGACTGGTAGTCATAAAAGCGTCGACCCATGTTACCATTCTCTAATGACACACCCATCTCCCTTAAGCCCCGTCTCTTAAGGGACAAATGAGCAATTGGCCCAACTGCGTGGGGGAGGTGGGGGGTGGGGAGGGTGTAATGGAAGGTGCAGAGACAAAAAAGAAAGCAAAGAAAGAAAGAAAGAAAGAAAGAAAGAATTACTCTGTGTTTCTTTATGTATGTGTGTACAATGTTCTAATGGACCAGTGGTCAATACCATCATGTCTCATTAATGGGATGTTGATATAGCTAATACTTTTCTCACTCAACCGCATCCAATACTCAAAAATCCAATACTCAGACTGGCCTGATATTGATCAGCATTTAGCATCTCATTAGCAGCTGGGGAACCTTGTTAAACCACCTAACTTCTAGCTCTACTTAAAGGCTATCTGAAATGCCCTATTTCTTTTTTTACTACTCATTTACAGAGTACTAATGTTAATACACAAATATATAAAAAAAACAAATGTACACATGGTAAGTAGTGATTTTATGTATAGTGCTGTGCAAAGTTTTAGGCAGGTGTGAAAAAATGCTGTAAACAAAGAATGCTTTCAGAAATGTAAATAATGATTGTTAATTTTTATCAATTTACAAAATTCAAAGTGAGCGAACAAAAGAAAAATCTAAATCAAATCAATATTTGGTGTTACTACCTTTTGCCTTCAAACCAGCAATAAATGATTAACACTTCCATTTTTGAAAGCATTCTTTGTTTACAGCATTTTTTCCATACCTGCGTAAAACCTTTGCACAGTACCATATTTCCAAATACATCAAGCCAAAAATCATCTTCTTTCGGCTACTCCCGTTTAGGGTTCGAAAATCTCCGCATCTTTAACTCTGACACCTCCAGCTCCGCCTCCTGTCTTTTTGTCTCCAACCCGTACAACAAAGCTTTTCTCACTACTGTCCTGTAAACCTTCCCTTTCACTCTCGCTGGTACCCATCTGTTACAAATCACTTCAGCCACTCTTCTCCACCCATTCCAACCTGCCTGCACTCTCTTCTTCACCTCTCTTCCACACTCACCATTATTCTGAACTGCTGATTCCAAGTATTTAAATCCCTTCACCTTTGTCACCTCTACTCCTTGCATCCTAACCACTCATTTACATTTACATCTACGGCATTTAGCAGACGCTAAATCCAATCTTATCCAGAGCGACTTCCATGTGCTAATTACAGGGACAGAGCAATTCAGGGTTAAGGGTCTTGCTCAGGGACCCAGTGATGGTAGTGCCAGAGGTGGAATTTGAACCTGGGACCTCTTGAGCCATAGGTCTATAGGTCCATAGGCAAGTACCCTACCACTAGACCACCACTTTCCTCCCTTTCATTCACACTTGTCTTTGTCCTACTCACTTTCATTCCTCTCCTCTCTAGAGCATATCTCCATCTCTCCAGGTTCTCCTATAACTGCTCCCTACTCCAGATCACAGATCACAAGATCATCAGCAAACATCATTGTGCATGGGGACTCCTGTCTAATCTCGTCCGTCAGCCTGTCCATCACCATTGCAAACAAAAATGGGTTCAGCAGTGATGTAATTCAACCTTTACCTTAAAAGCATCAGTCACCACTACGAATCCTGAACTAGTGAACTACCTTTTCTCCTTCATTACTGTTCAACCTCTCATACAATTCACCAAACACCTTATCTTTAGCCTCCACCACTGCTTTCTACGCCCTACGCTTCATCTCCTTGCACACCTGTCTACTTTCTTCAATTCTCTAACCATCCCAGTTCTTCTTTGCCTGCCTCTTCTTCTGTATGCACTCCTGGACTTCTGGGATCCACCACCAGGTTTCCTTATCCTCCTTCTTCCATCCAGATGTCACACGACACACTTACTAGTTGTCTGCCTTACCACTTCAGTAGTAGTGCCCCAGCAATCCAGTAGCTCTTCAACATTTCCCAGTGCTCTTGGTAACTTCTGCCTGAATTCCACCTTGCAGTCATCCTTCTTCAGCTTCCACCACTTGATCTTCGAATCTGGCCTCACTTTCCTGCTCTTCTTGACCTCCAAGGTCACCCTACAGACCACCATCCTGTGCTTTTTAGCTACACTCTCCCCTGTCACTACTTTGTAGTCTCCAATGTCCTTCAGACTGACCCTCCTGCAAAGGATATAATCCACCTGTGTGCATCTTCCTCCACTCTTCCACATCACCCTGTGCCCCTCCCTTTTCTTAAAATTAGTGTTAACTATAGCCATTTCCATGTATTTCGCAAAATCTACAACCATCTGACCTTCAGCATTCCTCTGCTTAACACCATACCTACCTATCACCTCCTCATTACCTCTGTTCACTTCACCAACATCGACCTGTCCAGGGTGCGTCCCCCGTCCTCGCCCTGTGTGCGCTGGGTTGGACACCAGCACTCCCCCGCGACCCCGTTTGGGACAAGCAGCAGATAATGGATGGATGGATGGACTTCACCAACATGTCAATTAAAGTCTGCACCAATTACCACTTTTTCTCCCCTGGGTAAACTCTCTATCACTTCATCTAACGCAATCCAGAATTCTTTTTTGTCGCCATTTCATAACCAACTTGTGGGGCATAAGCACCAACAAAAATTTACACAGAATCCCCTTCCTGACGTAACCCTCCCCATTTATTCAGGAAAGGGACTGGCATGAAGAAATACACTGACTTGTGCATCCTTAGTGGCTGGGTTACATCAAGGAGAATCTCTGTTCTTAACAGACAAACTGTTCTTAAAACCAAAATTGTCTTAAAAAAGACATTCTTGTACATTTTTATGTAATTGATCTTTATTTAAATTTATTCTAATTATGGACTGCATAATTGGAAAGTAAAAACAGCCACCTTGACTCCCTGCATCCTAATCATTCTGCTGTACTCACTTTCATTCATGTATTCTCTTTGTCCTACTGACTTTCTCTCTAGGGTAGCTTCCTCAGGCTACTCCCATCTTTCACTACAGATCACAATATCATCTGCAAACATCATAGACAGGGACTCCTGTCCAATTTGATCTGTTAAATTGTTTATCACCAGTGCACACTTGTTGCAATCCTACCTCTACTTTAAATGCATCCACCATGCCTACGGCAGACCTCATCACTGACACACTGCCCTCATACATATCCTGAACCACTCTGACATACAGTACTGTGCAAAGGTTTTAGGCAGGTGTGAAAAAATGCTGTAAATAAAGAATGCTTTCAGAAATAATGATTCTTTATTTTCAGCAATTTACAAAATGCAAAGTGAGCGATCAAAAGAAAAATCTAAATCAAATCAATATTTGGTGTTACTACCTTTTGCCTTCAAACCAGCATCAATTCTTATAGGTACACTTGCAGAAAGTCAGGGATTTTGTAGGATTATTGTCAGGTGTATGATCAACCAATTTTACCAACCAGGTGCTGATGATCATCAATGTCACACACAGGTTGAAACACAGTCATGTTTGGAACAACCTACCAGCCAAGTTCCTTCAAAAACTGTGTGCAAGTGTACCTAGAAGAACTGATGCTGTTTTGAAGGCAAAGGGTGGTCACACCAAATATTGATTTGATTTAGATTTCTCTTTTGTTCATTCACTGCATTTTGTTGATTGATGAAAATAAATGATTAACACTTCCATTTTTGAAAGCATTCTTTGTTTACAGCATTTTTTCCATACCTGCGTAAAACTTTTGCACAGTACTGTACTTCCTCTTACAATGTCACAACTGCTCTCTAGGCATCCTGTCATATGCTTTCTCTAAGTCTACAAAAGCTCAATGAAACTCTGATCACTGCAACTTCTCTATATTTCTCCATCAACAGGCTCAGAGCAATCATTGCATCCAGAGTGCTTTTTCTCAGCATGAAACCATACCGCTGCTTACTAATTATGACCCCTTTTTCACTTTTCTTAACCTGGCTTCCACTACTCTTTCCCATTTCCTCATGCTGTGGTGGATCAACTGTATCCCTCTGTAGTTACTATAGCTTTGCACATTACCTTTTATTTGAAAATTGGTACTAGTACACTTCTTCTCCACATCCTCTCACTTTCTAAGATTGTGTTAAACAATCCCCCAAATACAGTCATGCTTCCACGGGTATATAATCTGCACCAACAACTTTTCCATTCTTCACCCTCTTCAAGCACCTTTCCAGCTGTCTCCCTTACCCCTCTCCTTGACAGCATTACTATAGATTATATCTTCATCACCTCTTTCCCCTTCACCAACATGCCCATTACCACAATTTTCTCATTGGAACACTCTCCATCACCTCATCTAACTCACTCCAGAATTCTTCTCTCTCACCCATCCCACAACCTACATGCAGGGCATATACACTAACAATATTCATTATCACACCTTCGATTGCCAGCTTTATACTCATTCTATTTGACACTCTCTTCACCTCAAAAACTCTTGATATACTCTTCCTTCAAAATAACACCTACCCCATACCCTTCTCTCTAGTCTCTTGCATACAAAAAAAATATTAACCTTCCATCTCTCCTTCATGTCAGCTAGCTAACACCCTTTACCAGTCATACTGGCAACGTTCAAAGTTCCTACCCTCACTTCCATTCTACTACATCAAGTATTCTCATGCATTGTCACGAATCGTAACTCTATATACAAAATACAAAATTGTATATGAAAGTACCTCAGACTAAATTGTGCATTCACACAGCTCTAAAAATTTCAGATATTTCACACTGAGGTAGAAATTTAATTTGTGTGAATTTGTCAAACTGGCAATTTGAATGCAACCAACACATGCTAATTTGTAGCCAACTTTCTGCAAACAACTATACATTACTATGGTGTTAATAAGCAAATAAAATGTGATCAGGATTGAGATATGCCTGTGTTATTCTCATAAAAGTACTTGAACATCATCAAATCACTCATCTGGATTGGCAGAGAAAAACTGTTAAAGATTAGAGGCTTTTGATAGCAGTCTGCACTCACTGTTGTAAGAGTGAGCATTATTCTCTGCCAGGCGTGCTGCATTGGCAGACCCATTGCTGTGTGATGATGATGATGACGTAGTTGATGATGATGATCCACGCAAAGCTTGGCTAATCCAGGCCTCGACTCCAGCACCTCCACTTCTCCCTAGAGATCCTTCGCCCTCTGAACCTGATGAGGAGTCTAATGAGAGATGAGAGAAAGAGAAAGAGAAAGAGAAAGAGAGAAAGGGGGGGGGATTTTGACTACTGCTGCATTTAGGCCCAACATACAAATAACCTCTGGCCATACATTTTGTTTTGAAAAGTTTAATTAACATAAAAATAAGCAGAATAATTTTTATAATTTTATTTAGTAATCCTAACATGTGCACATTTTCAACACAATATTAGATTTTCTCAGCTTGCGAAAGCAACTCAACTGAAATAATAAAATGCTTCATTTGAACAACCTGAAGTCAATTTAAAACTGACATGTCATTATGAGCACACAGTACAAAGGAACACATCCCCTGCCTTTAACCCAAACACATACATACCATGCAGCAGTGGTCACCCATATCCAGCACTAGGGGAGCAGTGATGGGGATATTACAATGCTCAGGGGAATCTCAGAGCAACCTACTGCTTTGGGATTGAACAAGCGACCTTCCCATCCTGGGGCCTAGTCCCTAACCACTAGGCCAGGGGTGTTAACAAATAACATTTGATATGCATGTATAAGTCAAGGCAAATTGAGTGTTGTATAAGTTACTGATGCCACTTCAATGCTGATCATGTTTGTGTTAGTAAAGTAAATTCTTGCTGGCATATGAAGAGTCATATATAAGAGTTTTCCCAATCATAAGCTCTACATAACTGTTATTTCTTAGTTTCATTCAGAAAAATTTTATAGACATCCCCTCCTTTGTAGATGTTAATTAGCTTCATCCAGCCAGCTGCTGAACCTAATGGTCTATTTTTTTGAGCTCTGGAACTTACACTATAGAAAAAACCTGCATGGTTTCCAACAAGCTTGTGAAAAAAACAAACATTTAGACACACCTACACACAGACCTGATTACACCAAAAATACTAGATTTGTGCAGGACATCTTGCTTATGTGACTGTGTGCCTGTTTGTGTAAGTTATAAACAGATGGACATTCTACTTTGGTCTGAGGTAGGATGTTGTGCACATGTTCATAAATCCTCAGTGTTTATCATTTAGACCATGCGATCCAAAACAAACACACACAAACACACTACCATAGTGACCTGGTGGTGTATATGCCTCCATAGATGTTTGGACAACAAGGGAGCGTCGTTTAGAGGGCATAGGGACAGCCATCTTTCTCTCGCACTGACGCTCCAATGCTGCCTGCACTGCTTCAGAATGCACATCTGGAAAATAGCAAGAGTGTGTGTGTGCAAAAGAAAGTCAGGGGGAACAAAGGAGAATGGAGGGAGTAGAAAAAAAAGATGTTAACAACACCAAGCCTGTTTGAAACAGTATTCTGCATTAAAAGTTATCCATTACTGAGTTTGCTTATTGACAATCCATGGAAACCATATTTCTCTTGCTTTTTTAAAATAAGCTTTTGTATTCACTGTTAGTTTTTTTTTTTTTTTTTTTTTAAATTATTTAGTAACCTTATAAAGAAAAAAAGAATGTTTTTTTTTCAAAATCAGCAACAGCTTAGTTTATTGTTCTTAGTTTATTGTTTATTGATCAACTGAAAGTCAATTGTAACTGTCCAAAAATACAGTTAACATAATCTTTGAAGTGAAGCACCATGATATTTCATCTGCATTTAACCCCTGTGATTTCTATTAAAAGCAACATACCAAAATTCTGAATTTGAAAATAATTCAGACAGTGATATAAACCCATGAAACAAAAACAAACTGTGTGAATGTATGTGTGTTACCTGAGCGGTATCGCTCATCCCGTGAGCCAGTAGAGCGCCGACGCTGGTAACGAGATGAAGAGGATGATGACGAAGATGGTGTGACAGGAGCTCTAGACTCAGCGCCCACTGTAACGAGAGAAAGGCAAAGGGACCTTCACTGTTGTAATTCAATTTAACAAAATTAATCAAACATTATTTTTGTAATGTTTTAAAGTTTCTCAAAAATACAGGTAGTCCTGTACTTATGATAGGGTTATGTTCCGAAAATCATATCGCAAGTCAAATTGTTTATAAGTCACATAACCTAGCCAAAGGTCCTACAGTCACAGCATATCTTACCTAAGTCTAGCCTAACATGATGCAATGAGCATTTAATATTTGCACACTCTTCAATTGGCTTCAAAAAGAAATCATAGGGAAAAAAATGTGCGCTGTACCAACAAGATCACTGACCTCTATCGATCACCAGCAAGACTGAGGCGGGAGTTCTTGCCATCCTGGAAGCATCCCCAAAGTTTCTTACTGCATTGCGTGGGCCACAGAAATGGGCTATGCCAACTTGAATATTGATCTCTTAAACCATTTTATATAAACTCTCATATTGCTATCTCCCTTGTATCTTCAATACATCTTAAGTAGAGGACTATCTGTGTGCCAAGTGTTAGCTGGCCAAGAAAATGGATGTCATTTTGCTTCCTTTTAGTTTAGAATTGGAGCTGCAAGGCTAGCCAAATACACATAAAAAAACTTATTTTACCCTAAACAATTTGTCAAAGTTCTATTTATGTTACTGTTGACTTATTGTTTGATAGCAGGGTATTCCTCTCACCTCCAAAAAATATGTGCATTTGATGTTTTGCTGAACAATCCCTTTAATGCAATCTTTCTCAATATGTATACTCCCTTACACAGATTAACTAGATATGTGTATTAGTTACCTGGTACATGGGGCAGGAAGGCTCGAATTAGTTTGGCTCTTTTTTTCTCATATCCTTTCTGTGTGATGTCACCTGCCAAAGAACATTAGAGCAATGGTTATAAACTACCTTTCAGCATAAATATTATTTACAACATTACAAAAATGTTTCACTGGCAAGAGACTGATAATACAGAAGCATGAAATGTAATCAAACGCCATACCAAAAGTGTTTTAACATTTAAGTAGTAATTAGTAAAATGATTAGAACGTCTATAGTAGGGACAAAGAAAGAATACTGTACTAATTAAAATGACCTGTAAATACTCCTTTGCAGTCTTGTAAAGTGTTCAAAAATTAACAATGACTATCCTCCATACCCTTCTGTCACTTTGACAGCAGACTTGTTCCTGTTTGTTGCCAAGTCGCTCTTGCCTGCCTCCCCAAGTTGCATGTGGTCAGCTTGTGGATGTCGCTAATGCATTTTTCTATAAAATGGGCTACAAATGTTTGTATTTACAAATGATGAGTCTGTAATCCTAAAATGTTATTTGTTATATTTACATTATCAGTGGTTGGGAAATAGGCCCCAGGATCCGAAGGTCATGGGTTCGAATTCCATACCAGTAGGTTGCCCTTAGGTACCCTTGAGCAAGGTACCATCTCCCTCACTGCTCCCCGTGCACTTTAAATAGCTGCTGCCTGTTTCATGGTGTGTTTGAATGAAAAACAGAGGTTGAATTTCATTGTGTCTCACTGTGTGCTGTACTGTGTTGTACAGTGAAAAGTACAAATTTTTTTTTTGCAACAGGCGACAGCTTTTTAAAGCATCTGGGGAGCTTGGGGACGCTACCTTGCTCAAGGGTACCTCAAGGCAATCTACTGATCTGGGATTCGAACCAGTGACCTTCCGGATCCTGAGGCCAATTCGCTAACCACTAGGCCACCACTGCCCCAGCATATCTTTACATTGCTTTAACAGCAAGTCTATTTATACCAAAATATATGCCTTATTCCACAAAACAGGAGCAATCCCAAACAAAAAGTAATTTACTATAAATAGTGGGATCGTGAATCGTCATAAAACATTACCAATTCAACGAGGACCACAGGCACCTATGTGAACTATTAAAAGTAAAGTGAATGTGACTGTTTGGTGAATACACTGCACATCACACAGTGAAGCACAACAAAATCACTGGCATGCTAGCAAAGACTTTCTACCTCTGCTTTTCTGGGGGTTGTGCTTCAAATGGAATAAAACATATACCGCAGGACTGTGTAATGTAATAAATATACACCTTGCTACAGTTCTATGTAGAGTCTGACAGTCTGGGCCACAAATGTTAAATAAAAGTCTGGCCTACAAACAAAGCTCTTCCATCACTTCTGTCCCTTGGCAACAGACAGCTACAGCTAGTGCCAAAACTATTAATGTTAATATTAATTGGTGCTATATTTGTTACAGATTTGTTATAAACTGGTAAAAATAACTGCCCCCACCATATAGTAAGCAAATATGATGGCAGTGAACACTATACCCATTAGATCAGGCATTTCCATGGAAACAAAGGCTGCATTTCTTGACATTTGAAGGAGCCTTCAAAATGGGATTGCCTGTTAGGGGCTTTGTGGCATAATTGTTCTTCAAATGCAGCCTTCAGAGGACACAGCCCCTGAATTGAGACACACCCACAGTGATTACATATCATTTGTTTAATGTTTTTTTTTTTTTTAACTCCACATACATTTTGGTACTGTGGAAATTGTTTCAAATTCTAAGAGAAATGTACATTTTTCATGAATTATATGAATACCCTATAGATGGCTCTATAGTAAACAACCACTTGACATGCCTTCCTACAAAGACAGTTTGCATCCAGTTTTGTAAATCATAAACATTCCACTGAAATAATTCCATCAATGTTATTAAAGAAAAAGTAAAGAATACTGTGTATTTTGACTGGGGAGCCTTCAAAACTAGCTAAAATTGCTTTTTGTGACTACTATGAAAAAGGCTGAATCACAAATCACCACCTTGCTTCAGTTTGTTAAAGGTTAATTATAAGGAGGTGTTTGTAGATGAGTTGTTGGTGTTTCTAAATAGTCTAATAAGTAGGTTTGTAGTTTCCAAATTGAAGCCTATGGCACACATTAGTTGGTGCTTTGAAGCAGTTCACTGGTGCCACCAGTTTATTTCACATTTCTGAAACCCTTAATGTCTTTGGAAACGACTCTGCAGAAACAAGTAATTTCAGTGAGTCACACGATTTGAATCTTTGAAATAAACTATATTGTCCCCCAGTCTTCTATAATGCCATCCACAGTCTAAAAAGATTAAATTATATAGAATGAGATATGCTGATACTTGCCCTGCTAATTTGTTAATATTCAAACCTGCAATACAGCGTCACTATAGAATATGACTTCAGCTGAAGCTTAATAAAACCCTTAAAGCAAGCCAGTTTCAATTTTCTATTTTTTTTGTATATGCTGTAACAACATCCTACAACTTCATTTAGCATTTAATTTTTTTTGCTTTTTAATAAACATCTTCATTCTATACAGAATAACAGGAATAATGAGTTGGAGATGATTACTCTCTCATGTTGAGGTCACTTGTTAGCTGGTGTGACTTAATGTTGTCAAGAATAAACATGCTACATCCAAGTATACTCTCACACTAGGAGCCTGCAACCATGACGACAGAAGTGTGATTGGCCCTCCAGAGAAAACAAGAAAATGAGGACAGGGAGGGGCTTCTCCTCCCAAGAGACCATGCCCCCTTATCATGAGAGAGAGAGAGAGAGAGAGCACGAGCCCTGGCTATAGCCACAGGCACTTCTTTATTTCCAGATGTGTTCTTGCAACTGTTCTAGAATGAAAATCTGTTTTAAAATAATGTAAATTATTATATCACTTCACTGTGACACACAAACACACACACACACAACCTAACCGCTCTCTAACACTCTCTAAAATGGGTTACTGGGTCAGTCTTCTTTGAGACGCACACACACTTAAACATGTAAACACACATATGAAGTGGAGCATGTCTTAATACAGATGATCCACGCACTATTTTAGGGACAACATAAGAACATGCATTAAGCACAAGAGTCCTGACAGATGTTTTAAAAACTATGATTAAAAAAAAGATCTTTAAGATCTTTAAACCCTTAAGATCTACTTCAAGACTGTGATCCTGGTTTTTTACTAAATATCAAATAAAATAGTTTTCATTGCATACATCGCCACTCAATCACTTGTATGTCAATTGGTATGTGTTTTTACACCATATTAAGCAAGCATTCAACCCCCACTTAGGGTCAGGGCAGTTTATAACAGATATAACTTCACACTTTACATTCATAAAAGTTAGTGACATCTTCATCTTTTCCCTTCAGTTGCTCCCGTTAGGAGTTGCAGGAGTCTTCATTTCTTCCAGTCCTCTGTATTTTCCTCCTTCAAACCAACTGCCTGCATGTCCTCTAACAACATCCATAAATCTCTTCTTTGGTCTTCCTCTTTCGCTCTTTTGCTGGAAGCTCCATCTTGAATATCCTGCTCCCAATATAATCCTTAGATCTGTCCAAATCAACACAACCTTGCTTCTCTAACTTTGTCTTCAAAAAAAAAACATCTTACCTGAGCTGTACTTCTAATATACTCATTTCTAATCCTGTTCTTGATCCTTGATGTAATCCCACCTCTACTTTGAATGCATTGGTCACTCCTACTGCAGACTGTCACAGTCACACTGCTCTCATACATATCTTGTACTACTCTCATACTTCTCTGCCACTCCTGACTTCCTCATACAAAACCACAACTCCTCTCTAGGCATCCTGTCATAAGTCCACAAAGGCAAAATGCAGCTCCTTCTGACCTTGTCCATCAACACTCTCAAAGCCAAACTGCTGCTCACTGATCATCACTTCTTTTCTTAACCTAGCTTACTTATGCTTGTTGGCCATTTATGTAAGCTAAATGACTATAGTCTCTTTTACAGACAGGCTTTAAATCTTTACTACAGGATTACATCTCATATCCAGGAGAACATCTCACATCCAAACATATGCTATAAGCTTTAGGTCTCTTTTCTTTTTTTTTTTTTTTTTTTTTAATGGTCAGCTGCTATGCAATGGTTGACATTAACATATTGAGCAAATGCCTATTACCAGGCTAGCATAAAATAGATATATATAATATTCTGTAAAGTATAATTAGTAATTAATTAAAGTATAATTAAAGTACTGATTTAATTTCTCCTTAAAGGTGCTGAGATTTTCATTAGGTGTGATGAGGATGGACAGGATTAGAATGGAGTATATTAAAAGGGGTGGCTCAGGCTAGACGTTTTTGGAGATAAAGTGGAGACAAGGTTGCGTTGGTTTGGACATGTCCAGAGGAGAGACGAGGATTATATTGGGAGGAGGATATTGAAGATGGAGCTGCCAGGAAAGAGGAAAAGAGGAAGACCAAAGAGAAGGTTTATGGATGTGGTGAGAGAGGACATGCAGGTGGTCGGTTTGAAGGAGGAAGATGAAGAACCGTATGAACTGTAAATACATACAGCAGGCTAATAATATGACGCATGAAATGACTGTTGCCTAAATGACACTCATGAAGCTATGATAAGAAGAGTGATCTGCACATTCAGGGTTGCTCAAGAATCTAGAGATTTTGTAAAAAAAGCCCCTGTAGGTCAGCCAAATATCTACTTTTGACAATTTGCCAAGTATAGGCAATTTACCAAGAAACATCTGGTGTGCAAAGCTCTCTAAAGCAGTTCCGTGCTGAAGCTTTGAGGTTAATACAGCTCACACTGATACTTTATTAGCTGTTAATTTTATTGCAGCAGACTCACATGTGTTCTCATACTGACCCACCAGTGTTAACTTCGTTAACTTCACGTCTTCATTTTCATGTCTTTACCCATGTACTTAAGCTGAAATCGGCCTAATTGTTGAGTAATGTAATGATACAAAATAAAAATAATGGATGATTACCTCATGGATTCATGTCCTTTTCTCCTCAATTCCATAGACTTTAAACAGTTTATACAATAGTAAAACATAAGTAAAACGTCTCATTTGTTAAATATGATTTTACTTTGCAAAAACCAAATACAGTACTTCTACAATGTCGGTGGATAGGAGCCAAAAATAATTTCCGAAATGAGAAGGGAACTTGAGCAGGCCCACCAACCTTATATGCAAACAATGTATAAAATGCTTCTGCAGCAGAAGCACTGCCAAACAACACTAGTCAAGAAGAAAAGCATCTGAAGTCACATATGGAACTACTTTGCTCACAGGCTAACTTGCTCTGCCTATCTCCTACCCAGCCAAAATGAGCTGTTAGAGTACGCTCTTACGCTCTTTCACAAGATGAAAAGCAGCCCAGTTTGATAGGTCTAGATTACATAACTTTAGCTAAATGTCGAATTTTGTAATGTTTCTACCCCAAAACTACAAAAATACCAGCCACTGAAAACAGCAAAATAGCATAACAGAAGCATAAAAATAGAAGCATAAAAGTTGCTTAATGTACTTTAATTTGAGAATAACATTAAAGAATGTTTTGGAGATTAATGTTGTGCATGTAATTTCACTGATAATGATATGGACTACCAAACCTTTAGCATTCATCATCATTTCACACAGGTCACAACAATTTTCCTATGAATAATAAGTAGGCCTTCTCTAAATAGGAAAAGAAATCTAACCTTCTGTTTGGGGGGGGGGGGGGGGGGGGTGAAGACTCTGACTTGATGTTTTTTTTTTTTTCAGAAAAGAAAAGAAATCTAACCTGGCGTATGGGAAAAGTAAGCAAGCCTGGTGTTTGAATGGGTAAAGACTGAATCCAGCTTGCTGCTGGGTGAAGAATCTTACCTGGTGTTAGGACTGGACAGAAGAATTGAGCCTGGTGTCTGACTGGGAAAAGCATTTGAAATTGGTGTTTGAGTGAGCAAAGACCTGAACAGTTCAAGCCCACTGGCTGCACTAGCTAATATGCAAACACTTTAAACCAACACAAAACTGGTATGGTTCTGGCTTACTAATGTTCCACTGGCTAAAGTTTAAAGAATACAGTCTAAAAATTGAGGGTGAGATGTTGAGTAACCAGGTGCTGTAGCAGGTAACCACAATCTAATCTGCTCTCTGGAACGCGGAGTTTATACGCCTATGGTACCGACTTACACAACCAGTAAAATTCTGTGGTTTAACATTTAACTTGTACCATGACTACTGCCCCAGACAATAGCAGATCGTTTCACTTGCAAGAACCAGCATCAGAACTAGCACTGAGAGCAGCCTAATGGAGAGCATCAGAACACCACTGAATATAGGTGCTTGTTCTAACAGCTCTTGCCTTCAGCAGGTTAAACAATGTCATTGCTTGAAAAAAAGCTTTACATTATGAACTTGATTATGGAGCCAATAATTGAAAGACATTTTATCTCTCTAGTTTAAGAACATGGTCTCACTCTTACAGCAGACAGTTTGATGATGAAGTGCTTAGGTTTGAACTATTGTGAAATCCATTTTGCAATAATCAACCCAAACCTGCTTCAGATGGTATTAGCTCAGTTTTCTAATGTACTAGTTTTTGCGATTTGTAATTATGAAATAGTATTTGTGTATTAATTTATGGGAAAATATAGGCAAAAAAGGCTGAACTAAATTACTTCTAGATGCGATAGAACCATATTAATACTACGTCTAAATCAAATTTTTGTTGCAAAGAATTACAATTTTTGTGGCAAAGAAGTGGAGAAGTACATGCTTGAAAATGAAAGATTACTTTTCTGGTCAAAAATGACTGTAAAACATTGAGTAATAACTATTTAGATGATTGCATTATGCAAATAGGATGTTTAGAACAAGCTTCAACATAATGGAGTAAAACATCTATTTGTTAGAATTAAAATAAATGCAAAAGAAGATTAAAAAACTTAAAATATTAAAAACTAACAACGCATTTGGAATATAGCTAAACGATTCTACAAGGTTCCATGCATTTAATCACTTAATAGTTACTTAATAATTGACACTAAATCTTTATTTATAATACTGTGATTAATGAACTTTAAGAACATCCATGACATGAACTTGTTGAGTTGGCATGGAATGACCCTAAAGTGTTGCATGCCCATATTGCAGATGTAAATAATTGTGCTGACGAAGATATCTAAACAGCAACAGTTAGAAGAAAAGCAAGCCAAGCTAGTTTGCTAACTTCAGATTTGGGTGTGTCATTCTGTAAAGGGGTGTTTGAGATGCTGGTGACAAAATGTCAGTTTTTCTCACTTTGCATCTTGGTGGAGAATTGGCCAAACCTGCTTGCAGATCAAACTCTCCTGGAGTTATATGTTCACTGCACATCATATCTAAAGACCTGTTGTATTATTTGTATATTTTGGTCAAAAATGCCTGCTTTCACTGTAACATTGGATGTGATTCAGTAAACAGAAGCAAACAGTAGAGCTGAACAATTTGGGGAAAATACTGAATTGGAATTTTTAGCTGCAACTCTCCAGTAGTAATACCAGCTATGTTATATGATTTGGAGACAGTGGCACTGATGAAAAGGCTGATGAGCTGGAAGTTAAGTTAAAGAAGTTAAAGATGCTGAGATTTGGAATGGGAGCAATGAGCAATTTTTAAACCAGCATTTCAATAGAAATTTTAGTGCAATTATTTTTTTAACAAATTTTCTACTCAGGCCCATTTAATTTCATGTGTAATTTTCAAATGTTATAGTATTAGATATTCTTGTTAAATTCAACCAAACAGAACTAAAATCCCAGCCCTTGTGATTTTGAAAATGCACACACACACACACACACACACACACACACACAAATTCATGGTACAGTGATTAGAATATGTAATTGCGGCACACTTTCTGCTCCAACGTGTCATTTACTTTGACTCTGCTAAACACACACACGCACACAAATGCACACACTCAGCTTTTGTTTTTCTAATCATACATAAGTGATAGGTGGATGCTACCACAAATATTTAAAGTATCAGAATATTAAATAAATAAAATAAAAAGCACAGAAACAATTAATTAGACGGATCCAGCAAAAAGCATCAATGCACATCCTCCGCAGGCCTTCTCTTCCTCTTGTGTACTCACTCTCGCTCTTTTTTTCTCTCTCTCTCTCTCTCTCTCTCTCTCTCTCACACACACACACACACAGTCTCACCAGACCCAGACCCCCCCCCCCCCCCCCCACTCGCTCCAGAACATGTCATATGGCATAATAAAACTGTATGTAGGTCACAGGCTTATTCAGACACACTCCTGCCAGCTACTGCATGCGTGCGCACACACACACACACACACACACACACACACACACACACACACACACACACATTAGCATGATTCTCAGTCCTCAGCTCCATCTCAAACATTCACTGCAATACCTGCTGTGTGTATAAATGTTTTCAGTTGTTACCCTTAACTTGATTTTCTCTCTTTTTTTAAAATCACGATTACTCACGGACTTTAGAAACATTGTACATTTTTCCAACCTTGTTAATTTAACATAAAAAAATAAATAAATAAAAACCTGTGAGGCTGAGGTGGGAATTCTGTGCTCCTGTGACATAAAATATGTTTTTTGAGCATACTACAGATAACTCCAGTGCTTGAACAATGCATATTCATTACAAGCAACTGCATTTTCATGACACAGTTAATTGTGTTAAACAGCATTTAGTGTAGCATAAATATGCAATGCTTTCAAATAAAAAAATCCAAATTAATTATAAATATGTGTCAAGATACACAGCACCAAAATTGTCTCACAGTATAATGCAAAGCTAGAAGTCTAAGACTTATCCAAGAGTAGTTTGTTGGGGTTGAGATCAGGGCTTGGCTGGCCAGCAATGCTTCCCAACCAAACTCTCCCAATCATGTCTTCATGGACTTTGGTTTGTGCACTGGGACATAGTCAAAATGAAACAGAAAATGACCTCCACCAAAGTAAATATAGGCATGAATATTGTCCAAAGTGTCTCGGTATGCTAAAGAATTAACATTATCCTTGACTGGAAATAAGGGGCCAAACTCAACCCATGAAAAACAGCCACATCCAACAAACTTTATCCATCCCTCCCCCATCAACCTTTACTGCTGGGACAAGGCAGTCAGACAGAACACATTTCCACTGCTCCAGAGTCCAGTGGTGACATTCTTTACATCCCTCCATCCATCATTTGCACTTGGTGATGTGAGGTGTGCATGCAGCTGCTCAGCCTCTGAAACCCATTTCTTGAATCTCCCAGTGCACAGATTTTGGGCTAAGCTCCATGCCAGAGGAAGTTAGGAATTATGCATTTATTGATTCAACAGAGCGCTGGTGACTTTTCCACTCTTATTGCCTCAGCACTCAGCGACCATCTGTTACTTTACATGGTTTGACATTCGGCTGAGTTTCTTTCGCTCCTGAATGCTTCCACTTTGCAATAATACTGCTCACATTTGCTGCTAGGACATCTTGCATAGAAGAATTTGACAAACTTACTTATTGCGAAGCTGGCATGACAGTACCGCACTTGAATTCATCAAGCTCTTCAGAACAACCAATTCTTTCACAGATGTTCGCAAATCACATGGCCAGGTGCTTGATTTTATACAGCTTTGACAATGGATGTGGCATGAACACCTGAACTCAATAAGAGGTCCATTTTGTATGTCTATATAGTGTATCTATGGTGAAAATATAACATCAAAATACTTGGGCATGAGTATCACAAGATACTGTCATGGCCCACTGGTCATGGCTGTGGTCCCGTTCTCTGGATTACTGACCATGGAATTCACCTTCACCAACCTGCACCCAATCCGCCACACCTGGACAACCAAGTATATAAGGATGACCACACCAACCCCATATTGTCCGATCTCTGTTTGGAGCTCGGCCTTTTTCCATTTTGTTTTGTATTACAGAGAATAAAGTTTCAGACAGATTTGACACACACTTGCGCCTCTGACAATCTCCTTTTGCAAACACCAGGTTGACAGATACACGAAGAGCAACAAAATATTTGTAAATTCTTACAAAAATTAGAAAAATGCTAAGACAAATAAGTGCAGGGATTATAGCCAATTACAGTACAAAAGGAACTAACAAACAACTGGTAAAGGTTTTAAGAAGTTAAACTAACAAGTGGCATAGCGGTTTACATTTCCCAACTACCACTAGTAATCCCATGATCCTTAAAAAAGTGAAAGTGACAACCCTTGTCATTGCGAGGTCACGGCACAGCACACATGAACCACAACGAAATTGGACCTCTGCATTTAACCCATACACACACGTGCAGCAGTGGGCAGCTATTGAAAGCGCCCGGGGAGCAGTGATGGGGACGGTACCTTGCTCAAGGGTACCTCAGGGCAACCCACTGGGGTGGGAATCGAACCCACAATCTTCCGATGCGGGGCCAACTCCCTAACCACTAGGCCACCGCTGCCATTCATCCATCCATCCAGTCATGCATTGAATTAGAGCAGCAACAAAAATTATGATGCAAATGTAAAATTATGCACTCAGTCTCCACAGGGTTAACTGTACCGTTTGTGTTGCACTTTTGTGTTGCAAACATTAACTTACTTGATAAACTGTCATTTAAGGTTACCTTCTCATGACCCTTCTATGTAAAGGCTATATATTTGTAAAGGCTATATATAATATATTCTATATATTTAGGTGACTTGCTTCCAGTCTTATTAAAAGCCTCTACAGACATTTACCTCCAAAGTTCAGTCCAAGTAATCTCAAATTACAAAATCTCCACGTCAGAAGTCCGTTTTCCATGTCCTAGTGTAAATGTTCTGCTTTTCTTTTAATTTTTGTTTTACTTCTTTAATGGCTTCTTGAAGCTGCACATCGTTTCAGCTGTTTAGTGTTTGGCTGGCTTCTCTCAGTGGAGAGACAGACAGAAACACCTGTGCTTTTTCAGATCTGAATTCAGACTGGAGCCTCCCCTCTCTCTCGCAGCATCTTCAAGCTATCCCTGGGAAAAGCTTCCCTCCTGCCTGAATCAACCACTATTATTCCTGTTCCCAAGAAATCAACTACACTCTAACTGAATACTGCCCAACAGCACTTACAGCCCTTGATATTTAGTGCACTAAGGGGCTAGTTTTGCACAATATCAAATCCTGTCTCATTCCTACCTTTGACACCTACCACTTTGCCAGAGGACACCACAGCCACAGCAACAGCTCTCCACATTGCTCTGAGCCACCTGGAACAATGAGGAAGCTATGTAAGCTATTTGAGGATGCTGCTCACTGACTACAGCTCAACCTTCAATACCATCATCCCTGATATCTTAAAAAACTCTGGTCTCCCAGCACTCTCCAGTGCCTGGATAAAGAACTTTCTCATCAACCGCCCTCAGATAGTAAAAACTGTACCCCACTTCTCCTCTACTCTCTCACTTAGCATTGGTTTTCCACAATGCTTCGTCCACTACTGTTTGCCCTCTACAACCACGACTGCAGGCCAGCACACCCTTGCAACAACATCATCAAATCTGCTGGTGATACTATGGTGGCTGAGTTAATTTCAGAAGAGAATGAGTCTGTCTGCATGAAAGACATAAAACCTGGTGCTGAGCACCATAAAAACAAGGAGGAGAGGAGGCTTCAGCACAGCTCGGAAGACTGTCAGCGGCTCTCTCCCCTCCTTACAAGATCTGTACACCTGCTGCATCAGGAGTACCAAAAATATTATGAAGGACCCCTCACACTCTGGTTTTCACCTGTTAAATATGATGTCCAAAATCAGGGACAGCTTCGTTCCTAGAGCAATAAATACACTTCCGCACCGGCAATTTCTTCTTACATCCTCCCCTCTGGATGTGCAATAATCTTGTATATGACAATTTTGATCTCCTATATTCTAATTTTGGTATTCTATTCATAAAGCTCTGCAATATTTACATGATTAACATCTCACTTCGTCACTTGTATATAAGTCATTTTTATAGACAGTATTTTTACTTTGTTTAGACTTAGATTTAACTATATCTATATATGTGACTGAATTCCTGTTCCTATAATATGTGAAGGTGGAGCACTTTCATTAAATTGTGGTATAATGACAAAGATTTCATATTTCTAAGGAAAGTTTAAATAACTGCTTATCTGAGGTTGACAGTTTTGGTGAACTAGGTCTTGCATATATATATATATATATATATATTTTTTTTATTATTTTTTTTTTTTCATTGCAACAATTTTTTTGCACTTTCCTCTTCCTTTTGCAAATGGATTATATTACATGTAATCTCAGAAAGCTCTCCTTCAGCCATTTTTGATGCATATGAGAGAAAAGGCAGATACGATGTATTTGGTAAGTTGCTTGCGTGTCCCTATGAAGGACAGCATAAAGTCAGTGAGAGCTTGGGAGCAGCTTTGACTGGTTGTAACTGGTTGGGTTTAAGACGAGAAGAGTTAGGGTGCATTAGAGTGAACAAATTAAATACTGAGAGATTTAATATTATGCTTAATGCTGGAGGATTTTGTGTCATTTTCTGTTAAATATGGCTATTGCATTTTTTTCAGACATCAAAAAGATGACTTTTACTAAATGGCTGCGTTGGAAATCTTATAAAAAAGGTGTTTTCTTAATTTTACAGAGTGCTGTTTTGTTACGGTTTCACGCTAACATCTGGGAAAGTAGTAGAGCCGAACAATGATTTCTTTTTAAATCAAAATTCACCTTTTGACAAAGGCTGCAATTTTAATAAAATACTACATTTCCCCATATTAACCACTTCTTAATAACAACAATAAACAACTTAATAATAATAAAAGCTGTATGCTACCATGCTTCTAGTACTTTAGCCTATAGTTGCATGATGAAGTTATAATGAAATACATGCAATAATACTACAAATAATAAAAGTTATATTACATGTCCTGACTATTATTAACAACATTTTTATAAATTAATATATATAAATATTCACATATATATGAGAGGCATTGGTCTGCAAAATCATAAAGCAAGATGACTAAATAAACAAAAACAAACAAAAACGTGGGTGTATAGGTGAAATGCTGAGGTTGAATTTCGGTGTGTCTTACTGTGTGCTGTGCTTTGTTTCACAATGACAAGAATAGTTGCTTTCACGGCCTTTTCAGTAACATCCTTAACACACCCTTGGCAACAACCTCATGCAAATACAGGCAAATATGAATAAGCTACTCTGGTGTTGCACAAAAATCTGCATTTTACTGAACTGGACTAAACTTACTGTCTTTTCATAATGAAAGGTCAACATCTTAACAGTAATTTTCCCATCTGAACACTGTCATTGTGAATGGCACTGGGATTCATTGTTGAAACCTGCACCCATTTCTGGCTAAACCATCACTTTAGGAGCAAAAGCAGATCTCTGTTAACATCTCAGCAAGGTAACCAATGTGTAAACTCAGCACTCATTAACTGGCTTGGACCAGTTTGGAGCAGGAACAAAACACAGATGTTGACTGGGTGAGGGTCCTGAAGGCTGAACTTGTAACCACTGAACTCCTTATGTCAGGAATGTACAATGGGGCCCAGGACACACAGCTCCAATCAGGGCAATGTAAAAATAGAAGCAGAAGTTGTTGGACAGCTGCAGTTACATACAGAGCAACCTGAGTCCAGTGCAGAATCCACCCTTCTTCTCTCACACACCTTTCTTTCTCTTCTCTCCTCATCTGTCCTTCCCTCTCTCTCACACAAAACACTAACATCTATAGGTGTACGTTATAGCAGCAGAGAGCTTGTTATGCATATAAACATTGTGAGTCAGGATAACCAATAGGAGAAGGATATATTATCACATGACCCAGGCTAAAAATAACATCTAGCCTGTTCTTTCTGCCTTTCACCCTCATGAAGAACCTATTCACACATAACAGGGCAGTGTCAGAGAGTGTGTGCGTGGATGTGTGTGTGTGTGAATATATGTAAATAACATGCAACATGGTATAATGTCTGATCTGTTAGGTTTAGAAGGAATCCACCAATGTACTAAAGCACACTGCGACGTGAGGTTATTGTGGAAAAATGTGCACATCTCTGGAACTACTCTTATTTTCCTTTAGGTGAAGTAGGGCAGGTCAGAGGACTTTCTCCACATGTGTGCTCACTGACAGTATAAAATATTAACTCCCGACTTTCAGGATGTAGGGCATGAGCTAAAGAAGCATTTGAGGCACATATTACATGTCTCTCTCTCACAGACACACACACACACACATATACACAATAAGCTTCTGTCAATAGAGACAAGGGTACGTTTATTTATATAAAGTACCTGTACAGCAGGATGAACACCTGCCTTGGAGCATCACACCTGGCAACATGATCAACAGAGCAGTCTTTCACTAATCACTTAAAACCAGAGAAAGTGTGAGAATGAGAGAAAATTTACTCTGCAGGTTTTATTTATCAAGGTAATAACAATGTAAGTGCACACTTACAAAGGTCCAACATGGCCATTCTGGTCCATTTTTGTATACAAATGTAGCACAATATATCCTTTGTAAATCGTTATCTCAATATTGATTTCTGCCGTAATGATATTGCCACTGCTTCTTCAAGGTGTTTTTAAGGGTTCATAATTTACATTTTCCTTCCATTTCATTTTCCCCCGCTGTGGTGTTTGTGTGGGTATGTGCACCAAAAATATAACTTATAATTTATATTAATTTATTCTTACATGACTTTGGATGATTCTGCAACATACGTTTATACCATAGAACCAAACAGGCTTTTTTTTGTTATTGTGCCTTTAAGACTGATATGTGTAAATGATCACTTTTCTGGCTGTCCTAAATTGAAACATTAACAATCTTTACAACCTTCTGAATTCTAGAAAAGTGCCAAGGGCCTTTAAACACACTGACAGGCAAAGAAATATCAATATATGCTTGTAAATCTTAACCTTAAGATGTTTTAAATGACCTCTTTCAAATCCCTCTTTATTTCCTCTAATTGAAAAGGCTGTTTTGATACTGTGCCTTTAAGAAAGATATGTAAATAACCTCTGTTATGATTGGCCAGCCTGCACTGTGCCTCATTCAAAAACCAGTCGGGGCTAAAATAGCTTCATTGTGAAAAGGCAGGGCAAAGCTGCTGTAGGCTGAACAGGGGCATATGTAAATCTGTTGGTTATCGTGACATCACATGCATTCAGATCAGCTTATATTACATATATCAAATGTACAGAAAGGGGGTGGATGGTATGCTCTGAAACGTACCCAATGTTTACAGACTAGACCTAGATAAAATGATATGCCATGATAACTGACAGCAAGTACTGCGTTTATGCTTTTTAGTCATTTATGTTTCTATCATGTTTTTACCTTTTACCAGAGGCAGCAATGCATAAAACTGTTGTAAGGCTTTGTTTAAGGGATTATCAAAAAGCTTGTTCAGTTGACGTTCATGCAATTACACACTGCACATGTGTTTACCTAAAACTGGGCCTGACTGATGCACAGTAAAATATTAGGCATCCGGATGCAAACTCAACACTTTCAACCTGCAGGCTTTTAGCCCATTTACCAACCAGATTACATTTACATTTGTGGCATTTAGCAGACGCTCTTATCCAGAACGACTTCCATGTCCTAATTACAGGGACAGTCCCCCCCAGAGCAACTCAGAGTTAAGGGTCTTGCTCAGGGACCCAGTGGTGGTAGTGCTAGAGGTTTGAACCTAGGACCTCTTGAGCCATAGGTCCATATGCAAGTACTAGACCACCACCACCACCACCCATTTATTATAGATCAGAAAAACATAGTGACTTAACCAATCGGGAAAAGGTATGGAAAGTGGGCCGAAATGGGCACATGGAACACTGAAACTGGAGCAACATTATAGGACAGGTCATTAGGTTGTGGAAGGTGGGGCACATATGTACACTAATCCTTAATAGCACCAAAACAAGGATTAATGCATCAGGCCTTATCCACAAAGCATATAAAGGCATTCAAATGGGCCATCAGTGACCCCTTTTGCATGCACACTCACACACACACACACACTAACACAAGCACTTTGAGACCACATGTGCATAAAAAAGCGAACATGTCAAAACTTCAGTCTATCCTTCTGCATAGAAAAATGATGCAATCAACATGAAACAGGCCTGCTTTTGTACACTCCCTATATAAGCACTCTCTCTCTCGCTCTCCTTCTCACACACACACACACACACACATGCAATATATCCCACCGCTGTAGGATTATCCCAGACCAAAAGTACCCCACGCTTGCAACAGTTATCATAATGGAGAGAGAAACATACAGAGCGCAAGGCTGCGTAAAGGAAAATGACGAGTGCGTTATTTTGGGGGGAATATGCGCAAATCCCTGCGTCCCTTTAACGCGCCAAACGCATCGCAGCTCGAAATCAGTTAAAATAAAAATAACAAAACAAAACCGTTACCACCCTCCCCCTCAAATAAGAAGGGGAGCAAAGGACAATATTAACTACAACGAGTTATATAAATTCAAGAAATGTGTTGGAATGAAGAAAAATGGGTTTGCGAGCAAGTAGGTGTGATTTGTAGCAATATTAACGAAAACAACAACAACAATAATAATAATAAATAATATGCCCCCCCAGTCGTCACTGCCTCAGAAACCAGGATCTGTCTTCTCCGTGTCATCCAAGGTCACACCGGGCCGACCGGTCCGCGCATAACGGCGCTGCTGGATGTAAACAGGTCTGCTTGAGCTACAATGAATCCTCTCCTCTTTCTTCACAGCGGAGGAGGAGGGATGAGAAGTTAAGAAAAAAAAACTAACAGAAAACAAAAGCCACTCACCTTCCGAGAGCTCCAGCTCCAGCTCAGCGAGCCGCGCGCGGATTTCCAGAGGCAGCGGTAACGTGTCCCGGTCCGCCATTCCGCCCCGCCTCGCCTTCTGCCCTGCAGCCGCCAAGAATCAAACGCGGTCCCTTCCCGCAGCGCCGACGGCCAGCATGAGCGAGAGAGAGAGCGACAGAGACGGAGAAAGAGAGAGACTGCTCTGACTGCAAACCAAGACGGACCGCGGCTCTTGCGGTTCGCTGGCGCGGGCACCAGAGCCGCCGTCCAGTGAGACTCCGGTAACGGCGCTGAGGGTGAGATGGTGCTCTCTGTGATCCACGGGAGGCAGAAGCGCTGCAGCGATGCCCCTCCGCCCGCTGCTATCCGCCGAGATCACGTGACCTGCCCCCTCCCCGCGCGCGGACTACCGGAAGGGGGCGTCAGAGCGCTGCAGAAAGAATGTAACGGAATCTGAGATTTAACGGAAACATACTTTATTAAACTTAATCAAAACAAAAAAACAAAAACAAAACAAAAAAAAAATTCTGAAGATGGAGCAAGAAAAAAGTCACCCTACATGGATATCAGGAACATATAAATCAAGGGGCTGATATGCACTATGAACTATGCATTGGGGTATTGAAGTTCAGGGGTACTGTTTCAACAAATAATAAATATTATTCTAATTTTTTAATGTAACCTGAAAAGAAAGGATTCAGTGTTGTGAACCAGCGTTTGCTCCTCTAATTCTCTCTGTTTTTGTTTATTTAAAACAAATTGTTTTCTGATCCCCTAAAGATTTTATGATCTGGACATTCTTTAAAAAAACAAACAAAAACTATTGAAACCACCCAAGTGAAAAGGAAAATACATCCTAGCTTTATATTTTTAGCACCACCAGCTACAACTGCTTCCAAATACTTCTGGAAACAGGGGAGCAGTCTTAGGCATCACTGAGGACAAATTCTAGTTCAGTGTTTTCTATAGGGCTAGCAGCACTCAAACCTGGATGTGTCTAATTTAATTCTTAGTTTATTGGTGACTAAGGGACTAATGGGACAATTACTTTTTTAAATAGTTGAAGTGTTAAGTTTTTGTCCTTTAATAAATCACAAAAGAAGCGGTGGCCTAGTGGTTAGGGCGTTAGCTGCATGATCGGGGTTTTGAACCCCTTCCCAATAGGTTACCCTGAGGTACTGTCCCTGTCACTGCTCCCCAGATGCTTTCAATAGCTGCCCACTGCTGCACGGTGTTTGAGTGTGCATGGGTTAAATGCAGAGGTCCAATTTTGTTTTCGTTCATTGTCTGCTGTGCTTTGACCTCGCAATGACAAGGGTTGTCACTTTTACTTTCAAAACTCAGTTTGTTTACTCAGATTATATATTAAACTATATTTATGGGGATCAGAAACTATTATGAATAAGATAAAATAGACCAAATCAAATACTTTTTATAGCCCTGTAAAACCATACGCAGTTCTCAGCAAAAGGTACAAAGTTTCAGGTTTTAAAAAAACAGTGGTAAAGACATTAGCCTACAACCACTCTAGATACTGTGATAAAAAATAGTACACCCTCAGTGGAGCGTTCAGTAGTATAGGAAGGTATAGAAGCATGCTGGTACACAGCCATTGATAAAAAAAAAAAAAAAAATTATATATATATATATATATGTTATTTGGAGATATTTAGGCCTTTAGGTTTAGGGGTTAAAGGATAAAAAAACAAGAAGCATTTTTTTCAAAAGCACAACATTCTTTATTATAGCTCTCAGCTCAAGACCATAATAATTATCAAAAGTCTTGCAGATAAACTGATTCCCTAATAAACTGAAAGGTGTATACTGGTTCTTAATGGCTTAGGTAATGAACATGTTTTGTTCTATCTCAGTGTCTGATCAAATGCAAAATAAGGTTAAAGGATACATTTTTTTTAAGTAGTATGTGTTAATACATCCATCATCTGCCGCTTGTCCCAAACCGGGTCACGGGGGAGTGCTGGCGTCCAGCCCATCGCAGGGAGGAGCGAGACGAGGACGGCACCTTGCTCAAGGGTACCTCAGGGCAACCTATTGGGAAGGGGTTCGAACCCCGGTCCTCCAAGCAAGTGGCCGACACCCTAACCACTAGGCCACCACTGCCCCATGTGTTAATACAGTACAAGGTAAAACCCTAACTATCCAGAATATCAGTCATTAAAATCTCATTTCATATCATAAAATGTTCTGCAAAAATCACTAAATTCTATAATAATAATGCATGAAGGTATGAGGAAAATAATTTTACATAATCAAGGCTTGTATGGGGAAATTTGAGAGCTTAATTGGGATTGTTCATTTTACAAAGTTGCATCTCAGCATAATAGCAAGCTCTGCAAACCTTATTGATATGGAATCTGATCATTTAATGCAGGATATAAAAGGCAGCTTTGGAACCATCAGGTTCCAAAGACTTCTACCAATAACTGGAGTGGAAAAAGAAGATATCTGCACCTGGCCAGGCAATGTAAATGTTGCGTTTGTTTTTTTGAGGGGTGTGTGATGATCCCCAGCCTTGATAGTCTAATGGTCCAGAAACTCTTTGTTGTTGTGGAGTTCAGTGAACATGTCTCCAAAGGCAGCCATGCACTTTTTCAGCCTGAAAATTACAAGTTGAAACCCTTTTTAGACTTGGCAGCTTTCACACAAATTGTAAGTGGTGTACTTTATAGTTATCTTGTTAAAACACACACACACCCACCGAACATTTAGGGGGAAACATGGGAGGAAAAAACTCCAGCATTTTGAAAGCTGGAAACTTGGCCTGGTTGATGTAGCCAGATGGCAACAACACAATGGCTCTGGAACCCAAACCAGGTGCCATTCAATTCATTCAAGTTAAGCTCTTTTGCTCATTTTCATTTGGTTGCATAACTTACAACACCTCATAATAGCTTTCATTCAGATAGACCTGCACAAGCTACTTTCAAAGCAAACTGTTTAGAACCATCGGCTCATAATTGAATGTTCATAATTGTATTTTTCTGGTCTACATTACCTAACGATGAGAAATCAGAAATAGTGTTGTTGGACATGTTGGTAGTATGCATCCAGGGCTCAAGAATATGAACTACACATTATTATTTCACTGAACAGATGCATTAGAGTAATGCAGTTTAGTGTATTCTTGTATTCCACTGCCAACTAATTAGTTGATGAGGACTATTTTGTGGCAGCCACCATCTGTCACATGAAGACTGGTGGACCCAAAAACTCGTTTACTTGACAAACATGAGCTTCAGGGAGATTCACCGTTCCTTGCTCTATTTAAACTGAAACTGTGACAAGAAAAAAGCTAAAAGAATACCAAGAAAGAGGACAGTGTGAATTACCTGGCACACACAATGAGTCTGTTCAGAGTGAATCTTAAATCTTTATCTTGAGAAAACAGGCACTGTCCAAAAACATGACCCACAGCTGACCTTATATTTTTCAGCTACTATTTTAAATTTACACAGGCTGCTTTAATAACTACCATTAAAATATGTAAAGGACCTCTGCTCTGACTGGCTGCACTATGACACACTATAAAGCGGTCGACTTTAAGAAAACATTTATAGCAAATAGTGTAAATTAAATACATCCAATTTTAGTTGTCCAAACTGTTTAACTGCTCCTTCATGGGTACCCACTTTTGGCTACTAAAGAATGTTGCATGGTTTTTATACCAACAAAGCAGAGCAGCTCATAACTATACCTTCTGAAGTCTAAGACCAAGGGATTTAAGTAGAATGAGGCATGCTTCGGCTTGTCTGGAAAATCTACAGCCACGCTGGCCCTTTGTGGATAGGAGTGGAGACCCATGTGCTACTTACTTTCCAAGACTGATAATCCGCACAAGATATATTTACATTACATTTACGGCATTTAGCAGACGCTCTTATCCAGAGCAACTTACATGTCATAATTAATAAAAAAAATTTATTTTTACCCTGTATTGTATTATATTAATTAACCTGTAAATTCTTAAAAGAAATGTTTAAATAAATAACATTTCATGATCTTGCAAAGTCTGTACAATTTACTATCAACACACTTTAAAAAATGCAAGAAATAAAGGAAAGGATGTTTAGGATATTGTGCTGGTTAGGTATTTTATCAGAGCTATTTCAACAAGACTCAGGGTTTCAAATTGCAAGTCTGTGTTCAGATTAGTAGCAGAAGGAGCATCAAAGCAACCAGAGGTAATTTCTTTTCTATGTAAGCCAACGTTGTGGCAAAGAGGAGCAGCCAGTTCTGGGGGGCAAAGGTGTCAAATTTAAACTTTATAATGTGGCTTGGCAGCACTCAACCTTCAGTTCCAACCAAACATTAGAAGCAAAGCACAACAGTAGAGAAGCTGATCATTGCTGTAGCAGGATTTCCAGTAACTGATGTAGCCCTGTTCGCATGCTGCATTCTTCCCAAAGAACTGGATGGCGCTCTGCCAATCTCTTGATATCTTCACTGCAGACACACTACCGTGGCAACCCTGACCCCTTGTTGTATGAATTTTGTCTGAATTTAACACAAAACCTTTCCTTCAGAACTCTCTCAGCAGGAATACAAATAATTAGCTTTAAGTCAGTTTTCAAGTCAAGTCAGTTTTATATATAAAGTGCATTTTACAACTGTTGTTGTCACGAAACAACTTTACAGAACTTACAGAACTTTACAGGGTCAGAGCCTCAAGTGAATAAGCTGAAGGCAACAAATGCAAGGAAAGCTAGAGGAAGAAACCATGGAAGCAAATAAAGTAAAAGATTTTGCAGTGAGTTCTGGTAAAGTATGAGTTACTATAAAAAAGAGGTCCCTTAGAGTCTGTGATTGGAAATTCCATTTGCTAATAGCTGTAGTTCTGTTGATTCAATAGAGCTTTGTTAGAGGCTTTAAACAACCAATTACTTGTGGCCACCCAGACCAAATGCAGGCTCTAATTCAGAACATTTGCACTGACGCAGGAAGCACAGTGAGAGTGAATGTTGATGGTCTCTCTTCTCCTAGTGTGAACGCATGGTAAAAGTTTTATTATTTTATGCACAATTTTTCAAGTTGACCAAACCTTTGTTATATTGAAATGCATGTGAAGTGCATTTTACTTTCATATCTCTCTCTCTCTCTCTCTGAAGATTACACAAACGTGCCAGAAACACCCAAGCTAGTCCACATTCCATAACTCTGCCGGTACTACTAAGGTGAGGGTCATCAATGGCAGAGTAACGACAATCCATCTGGTGAATGTTACCGATGGGGTCAGTGGACTCCTGTAAACAAAAAGGAATCATTTTAGAGGTTACAAGCAAAGTGAAGAGATATTATCCATTTCTAAATCAACCTAGTACCTGCTTACTGGTTCTGTTCACAGAGTAGAACAGATCACATCAGGCGTTCTAAGCAAATAGAGTTTAACATGTGTGCAGTCAAGTGAATGGAAAACCTGAAGACATACATCTGGAATTAGTGCTGATCACCATTAGCTTTAGTGTTTCACTGATCACATGCTACAGATGTACAAGGAAATCTCTTTACTTATGGGAAATTTTTTTTAATTGTTTTTTTTTTTTTTAAATCAAATTACGAATCTCTCCTTCAGCTACCTTGCAGATCTCTCTCCATGTTTGGTTTTGGCACAAACCTTTCGTATGAGTAGGGTCATCAGTATTGCATTCCCATTGGCTCATTAGTCAATCATATGTATCAGAGGAGTTGGTTAAGCAGAAAAAGCTGTGACTAAAGACTAACAAGATCTCTTCGTGTTCGATTCAGACCAGTGTTTCATCCCAAAGTACCACTTCCAAGATTAAAATGTCAAAAACAACCAGTACTTTCCGGGTTGCATGGTAGGAGAGCAGTTGTTTATTCTCTAATAAAACTACAACCAAGAGTACTTTCTAGTCGATATCAACCAAGTTAAAAGTTTCTGCTAAACAATATATTCCTTTAATCCTTACAGAAGAAAATATTATTATGCATACTGAAATTTGTCCTTGCTACACTCAGCTGGTAATATGAGCAAGTTTGACTAAATATTAAAAATTATATAAGTTTAGGACATAGTTAATGCTGTAATTAGAGAAAGCTCTTTTGACAAAGTGGAAATAAGCCATAATAGATCATCTCAGGGCATACCATTCAGGACTGCCATACACAAGCAGTTCATAGAAGTCAGTTTAGCACTTAAGCCTAGGTTGAGACTAATCACCAATCACTTTGTTTAAAAATAAATAAATAAAAATCAGTGATACATGCCAAATAGGTTAAGAAAACCCAATGTCCTTTAGCCAGAGAGATGAACATTGGCCTTGTTTCCAACACATTGAACTGAATACTAGAATCCCTTACCATTCCAAGCCTAGTGCCTAGGTGAAGTTAGGATTGGATAAGATAGGGTGGTGGTGGTCTAGTGCTAGGGTACCTGCCTACAGACCTATGGATCAAGAGGTCCCAGGTTCGAATCCCATCATTGGGTTCCTGAACAAGACCCTTAACCCTGAATTGCTCTAAGGGAACTGTCCCTGTAATTAGCACATGTAAGTCGCTCTGGATAAGAGTGTCTGTTAACTGCAAATGGATTAGTCAGCCATCTCTTTGGTCAGCACTCAGCTCTGGAGTTATACATGGAGAACAAAACCAAAATGCATGAAAACAGGACTCTTTTCAGCTAATGATTCTTCCTCATTTTCTTTTGGCCGCTTCCATTAAAGCTCGCCACAGCAGATCAACCGTCTCCATTTTGTCCTGTCATTTGCAGCTTCCTCCTTCAAACCAACCACCTGCATGTCCTGTCACCACATCCATAAACCTCCTCTTTGTTCTTCCTCATTTCCTCTTCCCTGGCAGCTCCATCCTCAACATCCTTCTTCCAATATAATCCTCATCTCTCCATGTCCAAACCAAAACAAACTTGCTTCTCCAACTTTGTCTCCAAAACATCCAACCTGAGCTGAACTGTACCTCTAATTTCTAATCCTATCCATTCTTGTCACACCAAACAAAAATCTTACATTTAAAAAAATAATACATTTTAAAAGTGGAAAATTTCCACCTCTATCTCTGCTGCCCAACTTATCATCATTTTTGGCTAATAATAAAGAAAAAAAAAAGTCAAAACCTTTTCTAGCTCAAATTCAAAAGACCACAAACACCCTTTATTCTTTTGGGGTTCTGAATGAAAACACACACACACACACACACACACACACACACACACACAGAGCTCAGTTCAAGTGTAGACACAATCATTGAAATGCAATTACTTTTAACTTGCATCTCAAGCAGATAACTTACATCATTGCTCAGACACACACACACACAGACACACACACACACAGACACACACACACACACACACACACACACACACACACACACACACACACCATCTCTAGCATAAATCAAAGGCCGGAGATGTGACTCTCCAGCTCTCTGATTTGGCTACTTTTCATCACTGACCCATAGATATGGACCTCAGAGGGAGCGGAGAGATTAAAAAGCCTTTGACACTAGCAGCGTACCTGCTTAACACACTCACCTCCTTAAGCATGATGAATCAAAGTTGATGTAAAGTGCAGTATTATGCTGGTCCCTGGAGCAGCTTTTTGAACATATAGATGACTAAAGTTGCAACTAAGAACAAAGAGAACAAAAGTGATTAAAAACACAGGAAGGAATGAGCTGTTGAGAATGTACATTAAAGGAAAAGTGAGAAGAATATGCACAAGTTCTTATAAAGCTAAAAATGCACAAATTCCAATGCTCTGTACAAAAAAGGGCCTAAGTCGTCTACACCTGCTAAGGCGGCTGAGGTCCTTTGGGGTAAACAGAAATCTCATGAGGTCCTTTTATGACACTGTGGTAGCGTCTACTGTTTTTTATGCTGTGGTCTGCTGGTGTGGAAGAATCGCAGAGAGGGACAGAGGGAAACTTAAACTGGTCAAGAGGGCCAGCTCTGTCCTGGACTGCCCGCTTAAATCCATCGAGCAGGTAGGGGAGGAGAGGATGTTATCCAAACTAACATCCATCATGGACAACACCTCCCACCTCCTGCATAAGACTGTACAAGCACTGAGCAGCTCGTTCAGCAGCAGACTTTTACATTCACAGTGTAAGGAACGCTACCGCAGGTCATTCTTACCTGCAGCAATAAGACTCCACAATTCAACATAGCATTACTTATTTAATATGACTTGTTTATTATTATTATTATTATTATTATTATTATTATATATTATTATAATTACTACTACATTTGTCTACTTGTTTATTTATGATTTATTTATTACTATTTACTGTGTATATGGTCATCTTTCCTGTCTATATTTCCCAGATCTTTAACAACAAATGGGTCCAACCAGCTCTTACTGAGGTAAGCAGCAGTAGTGTTTGGGGATGGTGGTGGTCTAGTGGTAGGATACTTACCTATGGACCTATGTCAAGAGGTCCCAGGTTTGAATCCCACCTCTAGCTACCACCACTGGGTCCTTGAGCAAGACCCTTAACCCTGAATTGCTCCAGGGGGACTGTCCCTGTAATTAGGACATGGAAGTCGCTCTGGATAAGAGCGTCTGCTAAATGCCGTAAATGTAAATGTAATGTTTAAGGAATAGGCCTCAGGATCAGGTCCTTCATTCAAGTTTCAGAGCAGCAGGTTGCCTTGAGGTTCCTTTGAACAAGGTACCAACCCCATCACTGCTCCCTGCTGCACATGTGTGTGTGTGTGTGTGTGTATGGTGAAAAAAGATATTTCTGCCCTTTTAAACATAAAAATGATGATCCATTGCAAAGAAAATCTAAGATCCTCTGACCAGCATGTTGAAAACTGCCATGGTTTCCAAAAGAACTTTACCAAAAAAAAAAAGAAAAATTTTAGAATTTATCATCACTTAAAGCCTATTACAGTACCTACAAAAAGGGTAGGATCAGTCAGCCATCCCTTCGGTTGCAGCAGGATATCAAAGAATATCAACATTTAGCTCTGGAAAACAGTTATGCATTAAAAAAATAAATTAAATAAAAAAGAAATTACTCCTATGAATGAAAAGGGACTAAATCTGTTTATCTTATAAAAAGAAAGAGCTTTAAGGTCCACCCCCTTTCATTATTTAAAGGCCCCATTACATTGCTTTTTTCTGGTAGACAGGCTTTGACATACAGTCAGTCATGAATGAACACACACAAACACTGATTATCTGAGCTCAGTTCAAGTGTAGACACAATCATTAAAATGCAAGCAATTACTTTTAACTTGCATCTCAACTATTAAAGATTTACATCATCGCTCAGACATTTCACTCACACAACGGCACTCAATCTCTCAAACACACACACACACACACACAGATAGAAAGCTTCTCTAGCATAAATCACAGATGTGGCCCTCCAGCTCTCAGATTTGGCTACTTTTCATCACCGACCCATAGATATGGACCTCAGAGGAAGCCGAGAGATTAAAAAGCCTGGGACACTAGCAGTGTAGCTGGTTAACACACTCACCTCCTTCACCATGAGGAACTCAAGTTGGTGCACAGAGTAGCGTTATGTTGGTCCATGGAGCAGCTTTTTATACATATTGATGACAAACTAAGGACAAAAGAGGAAAAGGTGACCAAAAACAGGCAAGAATGAGCTGGTGAGAATTTTAATTAGTTAAGTTCTTATAAAGCTAAAATGCAAACACTTTGTTGTTTGTGGCAGCTGGAACCCCAACCTGACACTCATCTGTTCAAATTATGTCCTGCATTTATTATGTTCAACCATACAGCCCAAAGGACTTGATCAACTAAACCAGACCCAGAACACCCATGTCTCTGAAGTATTAGTTCCCAGGTTGGAGAACCCTTGATTTCGCCAACCTCTTTCTTCCCAACCTCTGCAGTTATATACTACAGTGCTCCTTACACACCAATCAGTTCATTAACAAGCCCCCCTTAGATCGTACGATACAACAAAAAATAACAACATGCAGAATGGGGGATTTACGGAGGTTATGCTTGGCAACCTCGCCCAATTTGAATTATAGGGACTAATTAAGGCGGGGTTGCCAGATCCACAAAACTGGGCTCGTTAAAAGATGCAGCGAGTTTTAGATTGCAGTGGGAGGTTTATAAGCGAGTTTGGGCAACGGATTTTGACCATCCTGTAAGCAAGTAATGATATTTAAATTCTCCCAGTTAAGAATTTCTGAAGGGGCATTTAAACAAGACGTATATTATTTTAAACCACAGTATAATCACTTGTTAAACTAATCGATACTTCTTCACAGGAAGTTTTACTTTCCAGCCATTTTCCAGATCTTTCCAACCAACGGTTTCAACCAGCTCGTACCGTGTTGTCCTTTTAAACACTGCGGTGAAACATTCACGCAATTCTCCGGCTGTAGAGTCTTCTATAATTATATTGGATTAAACTCAGCTGTTTGATATTCAGTCGTAAAATAGGTGAAAAAGTTCCCTTTCTGAGCTCCATCGTTCCAGCTGGTGTCGTGCCGCAACAAACAGTCCTGCCGTAAAAAGCACCCCCAGGAAAACTATTGGTATTGGGTCCCGAATGAAAAAACATTTGCCAGAAGCTGAACTGATGCTGACCAATTGGGAGCCTTAATAAATGGGTAAATATAAGGCCAGTCTTATCAGACGAGGCATAGTTCCAAGATTTAAAGAGTCTGCTCACCTCAGTCTCCAAAACGTTGTAATCATGTCTGGACTTCATTTTGGACAGACGAGTCCAGTAAGAATATTGATTTGTTTCGTTTTTAGTAAACAGTATATCAGACATTTAGTCGCAGTAGACGATTACCAATTCACTGTAAAAAGATGAAGTTTTAAATTATATTAATTAATAATAAATAAATAAAAATTGGCGGTCCGTTTCAGGATACTGCCTTCAAATGGACGTTCCCGCGGCGGAGCTTTTTACGGCGAAACACCGGCGGTTTATGAGTTAAAATAGTACCGCGCGCCCCCTTCTGACCTGGAGCGGACATGCGCACAAGCGTTTACATGTTCAGCCAGCATCCATAATTAAAAAAGAGCTGTATTTGTATGAAAAAAGCATGACCCAGAAAGCATTGGAATTACATTTTCACAAAAAAAATTCCAGTACTGATATGAATACAGAGATTTGATGAACTGAGGAATTTGTCTCCAACATTATTGCATTTGCCCAGTTGTGCTCCTTGAAGTGTCTTCAGCTAGTACACCTAGCTTGTTTAGTTGTTTGCTACCAACTCATGCTGTCCTGCTGTGATGCTATTTACTGTATAAAGCTAGCTTAGCCTCTGTTGTGGAGTTATCTCTGCACATCCTGTGAACTCATTCGCTGTGAACTCTGTGCTGTATTTTGTATGCTTTTGCATTAATTTTGCAATTAAACATGGCCTCTAAGCAAATGATTTTAATTTTCCTGGTTGTTTAGGTTTAGTTTTTGAATAAATTATGGATTTTTCAAACTCTTGCTCAATGTGAGTTTTCTCAGTCGTTCAAAGTTTTCTGTTATTCAAAGTTTTTACATTTAGTTTGCTATTACACTCTGTATTCTATGGTATAATTAACTATTTTTGTGCTTAAAAATGTACTTACAGTTATAATAATAATTATATATATATATTCTCAAAAGTTGTGATACATTTGGTTTGAATCAAAGATTTTTTAACAACCCAAATGGTCTGCTCAACCCAAGGCTTTCCCATTTCTCGTTCTAGTGGCCAAAGGGGCCTTCCCCAGAGGCGTATTAACCAGATTTCCTTAAAATACAGGCAAATACAAATCACAATGTATTTTTTTGTTTAGAGATGCATATGCGACATGGTGTGGTGATGGATAATCAGATGTGAGTATAAGCAGATTATTTATTGCATGTTGTATGAGTGTGTCTCAATCAAACATGTTTAAACCAAGACCCTTTATGGTTTTTTGCTTGATTTATATAAACTTTGTTGATCAAAGGTGTGGTAAGAGCCAGTTTATGAGGATCCCAAAATTTCAGGTTAACAAGTCAAGCAAGTATGGTGCCACACCAGATCTACTTGATATATTCACTATGTACCTCAGTATTTGGTGACCCCATTTGCATGGCCAAGTTTTTGTTCCTAAACATTTCACTTTTGTCCTATAGGGAATGTGTTTTCAGGGATAAACAGGAGATCATGCCAAACAAGCAAAATAAAAACATATTTTCTATGTGAGAAAAACTGTCGACTGTTGTTACTATTGCAAAATGACTACACATGCAATGCTGGCTTGTGCCAGTTAAACCAAAGAGCTGACAACTGGACATTTCTCAGCTTTGGGCTGAAATTAGAGAAATCTAAGAAACCCTGCCTTGTGAAATACCTACCAGACTTGGGTGCCCACAACCCTGCAGTATTTGGGTATTCTTTGCACCAAAAACATCTACCTGCCTGATCTGATGAGCTGCATGAGACATGGAGTAGCTGAAACTGTGACAGGGTCGTCAGGACTGCAGTTCAAAACCACTTAGCTGTAGGATAGCTTGAGAGGTTATTGTGTGCTCAGCAGTCAACACAAAAGAGGTTTTACAGGTCCATTTATTAACACAGCTAATACACATACTGAATGAGACAAAATTGCATATTGCAGATGTTGGTGGGTTTCTTCCCATCTTAAGTTTCTGAGCATCATAATACAACATGGCAAAAGTACTTTGGAATAATAATACAAAAGACAAACCACTTGCCATTTAGTGGGCTTAAAAATGAAAAAGATTAAAAATATACAGCTTTTCAGTAAATATTCAGAATATAACATTGCACATTATATCATATACAAAGGAGAGAGATACTGAGTCTAGGTGTCAAGTGAATGTGGAGTAGTGAGGAGTATCAGCGTGAGAGTGATAGAGTCCTTTTATTTTTAATAAAATGGCAGTCTTTGAGTGCTGAATCTGTGGCTGAAGGCTCTGCCTGCAGAGCTCCAGTAAAATGTTCTGGACTAAAACCTTAGTGCTTATACAGCACTTACAGAGCACTTAGGAAACATTCATTTCTTACACCAACCCACATTTATAATTTAAATGCTACTGATTAGAACACAGCAGGTGTAGGCCAAGACACCACACTGAAGAGATCCTCAGCGCAGTGTGTGTAGTGTGCAGTTGTTAGTAAAACACTTGTCCTGCAGTGTCTTTTATGATTTCAGGCACGTTCAAGTGAATGATCTCATTGATTACTTACAAAATACTCATCGTAGCATGATTCTTTACCAAACACGCCATGTCAGCAGAGTGGTCACAGGGTTTACTTAGATTAAGGATTTTCTTTAAATTTCCTTGAAGTCTAGGTGTGGCCTTTTCTCTCTCTCTCTTCACACTCAGTGACACATTTAAAAGGTGGATAGGTCATAGCACAGCTTTCACCAGTTTCTACACTGGCTGCCTTGGCTACTGATTGACTGACAGGTGCTGAAACGCTTCTGCACAATCATACTGATGTAGGCTTTCATTAGTTTTGCAATGTCCATCACCTGCAAACACAAAAACATGCACATTAATATATTGCATAATAACAATTAAAAAAAAAATTCTAATAATAATAATAAGTAGAAGAAGGCTTGATGAGTAGATGAAGGCAGAGAGAAGGTCCCAGCTGGGGTGATGCCTAAGGTTTTTTATGTGTGGGATTCTTCTGGTTTCACTCCAAAGTCCAAAGACATGCACATCAGCGGGCTTGGAGATGCTAAATTGTCCCCTAATTGTGACTATGTTTGTCTTTGTGTCTTTTACCCTGCAATGAACTGTTATCCAGTGTTTCCCTGCCCTTTGCACCATGCCAACCCCTAACCCTGGCTGAGATAAGCAGCTTACATGATAGATGAATGGGTGGATAGATAATAAAAAACTGAAGTAATTACAGCATAGTCTAAACCTGTATGTGCTGGTTGTGGGTGGTTTTTATTATTTAAGATTGTAAGCAGTTGCTGCACTGTGAAACATTACCTTCAGCTCTCCTAAAAATACACCTGTCATTTTTTTAAAGATCTACATTGTCAATGTGTTCTCCTATTTAGCCTTGCAGTGCTATTAGATAGTGTATATTTATGTGTGTCTAGCCATTCCTGTGTCTGATAATCTGTACCAACACAACCTACACACCCACTACCTTTTTAATGCAGCTCTGAGAATGATTCATCCCCAAAATTTACAGTACCAGCTCAGTTTTGGTTCTAACCATTGAGAAATATGATGGAATTGGTAGGGGGTTAACAAATGATGTAACTGCAGTAGTTATTGTAAATCTAGCAAATATGCTAATATTGTAAGCAGATCTGATAAAATGGAATTTAGATTTATGTACCCAAAATTAAAAAGATTTTCTGCATCACTACTTTGCAATGAGGGTGTTTTGTTACCTGGGTGGTCTGGAATAGTAGATCTCTTCCTTCCACACTAATTTTGTATATGTTGGGCTGTGGAGCTCCAAAGGATAGAATGGCTTCATAGGAGAAAACTTCTAGTGGCCATGCCTCTCCACGCTTATACACACACACTCCTTTACGGCTAACTCCCAACCACAGTTCTGCAGGATACACACCATCAGCACTCTGCTTGGAAGGAAGAGAGAAAATGTGTTGCCTTTATATGATGAACTTATATACTGATCTAAGATCGTATAATACTGAGGACAGCTGTGACCTAGTGTGAATATGTGCATTCTCTCACCTCCACACTGAAGAGGGTAGAACCATATCCTTGCCACTCTCTGACCAGATTCATGTATTTGATCATGGCATGATCTTGACTCATCCCCTGCAGCTTCCTCCATTTCTCTATCAAACAGCTCTTCAGCCCTGCCTTTTCTTCCTGAAGCCATGCCTCCACTGCCGCAGACAGCTCCCCCTGTCGCTGTCGCCCCAGTGAGCCCCGGAAGCTCCGCCTAAGTGTGCCCTCCAGGAAACTTCCCCTCTTTTTCTCACCGTTTGCCTGGGTGTTGCTGGGGGCAAAGCGCTGCACACGAGCTCGCAGGCGTTCCATGGGAAAGACCTGCTCCAGGTCTGGCAATGCAGTCTGTGTAGTGTAGTCTCCATGCAAATATTGTAGTCTGAGAGCTGCCAGGAACTGCAGGGTTTCCTCAGGAGCAGGATACTGCCCAGTTATCACTGCCTCATGAGCCTAATATAAAAAAGGGAGATAAATGGAGGAGTGTAAGAATTAATCCGTTTAATTGGAAGGTAGCATACTGTGTGAATATAATAAAGGGAACTACTGCCATTCCAATGCATATTTTGCATGGTATATTCATACAAAATATCCATATTCATTCAAAGACTGATTACCAGTTGGGCCTACTGGGCATGTTCTGTGAGGTCATAGAGGGCCTTTGACCAGCACAACCCATAGAAAGAATCAGTGTTAATACAATATGATTAACATGACCAATGTTTAGGGTCAATGAAAAGACAAGCAAAAAAGGAAAGCCAGTGAAGCAGTGTTATTGCAAAAAGGTACTTTCTAAACTTTTTCCATAAGCCAGAAAAATAAGCAGCCATAGATATGTGAAGGTGACCCTATATATAAACGAGCTGTGTTTGTGTCTGTTAAGACCCTATTATTTTATCATCTATATATCTAATTCGTTCATAATGCACATATGTTTATCTATTGGGGTTGAAACAGTTATCCTTCTCTTCCAAACGTCTTTTAGACCTCCCATTTAAAACAACTGGTATAAATGCTGAATGCTAGAGCAATGCAGAACTAAATTAGGTACTTTTAGCAGAGAGATTGATGTTGATTATGAAATCTGACCTGTTCAAACATAAAGGCAAATTCCACACTGTCAGCAGGGATGTTCTCTGTGTCTGTGAAACAGTAGAGCTTAAAATAAAACTTCCAAAACCCATCCTGCTCCTCTCCTCCATCCGCCAACCTGAGAGAGAGATAAAGAGAGAGAAGGGGTGACTGGCCATTTTGGGTATAAAAAATAATGCCAGTTTATTAGCATAAACAACTAGAATACAGCCATAGTCTTATGTTTGAAAAATCTATTTATTTGGTTCTTTCTCACTTCTCAAACTTGGCAAGGACATCGGCTACTATGGTGCGGCTCTCAATGGCTTTGTCTGTGATGCCATTGTGTTCAAACAGAGCAAACATATTTCTGCTGTCCTCCATGGCCAGGCCCTTCAACAGTTTATCCACCACCTACATACACATGGACATACATATAGGAATGAACGGACAGTGGAAAGGTCAGCTGTAAAGAATATGTATATCCCTTAAATTGTGTGTATGTGTGCGTGTAATCATGCACCTCTCCTGCTGTGGTGTGCGAGTTGATGGTAATTTTGCAGGACCCGCCACCATGGCAGTACACAGTTGAGGTCATTTCTTGTCTGCTGAGAATGGCTCTAAGCTCTTCGCATGAAGGCACACACTCCCTACCACGCACATGCCGTAGCGCATCCTGGGAAAATGTTGCATAGCGATCCATCTCTGTGCCTGGGTACAGCTCCCGTGTCCTAATCAGTGAATCAATACAATAATCAATCAACACACATATATCTGAGCCAACCATTGGTTGCTTCTTAACATTTCTTTAAAAATCAATGATATAGCAAGTATATTTCTCTGAGCATTCAAAGCAATGCTCATGTGTACCTTACCTGCATCACTGCCTGATGACCACAGCAATGCAAACTCAAAATTGGCCTATTACACAATATTCTTTGAGATACTGGTAAGATGCACATTTGGTCTGCATGGCTGCAAAGCTGCAGGTGTCTACAAATGGGCAATGATAGATATGACATTTCATACTTTTGTTTGGGTCTTGCCCTGCTCCCAATGTTACTGAAAGGTGAATCAGTGCTTGCTGAGGCTTGCTTGTACAAAGCCTAAATGAGATTTTGAAGATATGCACATTGTAGCTAATTACTGTTCTTTATACCATAATACCAGCATTTCATGGTGGCTGGAGCAATAAATGCTCAACTTCATAGAAATATATATCCCTTATGGCCTGAATAAATGGCAGAGTAAGACAGCTTAATGGAGTGTTGGCTTTCACAGTGGTCCGTATATTAAGAGCCTAGAGATTTAGACTGGGCAAAAGAATCACTCACACAAACACATACTGACCTCTTGAGGTGGAATTTGAGGTACTTGAGGATGTTCCTAGAGGCTGGGCTAAAGGTACAGCACATACAGGCTATGATTCTCCAGCCACTAATGTGGGCAGGGCCACCTGGCTGAGGTGGGCGTGTAGTTTGTTTGATAAGTTGGCAGAAGAGTTCATCCCGCAGGGGTCGAAGGTCGTGACCTGTCTGCAGAATACTCTGGATGATTGTCACAGGGTCAGCCACGCTTTCCAGCTGCTGAAGAGTGCTAAAGAGCTTCAGAGACTCTGCTTGCAAAGTGCTGTAGTTACACCCCCTTTCATCTACAGGACATAGATCAAGTAAGGTTTAGTGGATTCTGATGTAGAGCATCAGAAACAAAAAGGATGTGAAGAATATTGATGCTTTATTTTAAGGTAGTGTCCCCCAGTTTCAAAACCACCAGACTAATTATAAGTGCAGCAATGCATATACAAAAGTTACTTACAGTTGTGATGGACATCTCCGTATGGCAGGGGCAGCAGTGGTGTGTGCAGAGGATGGTGTGTATAGCGTAGTATTGGGTTCCTCTTGTAAATCTGATCTACCACTTCAGAGTTTAGGCAGTTCTCCTGAAAAACCCCAATACCACACAGATATGAGAGTGTTACCGCAAGCATATGGTACTTTTGTTGCACAAATTGTGTGTGTGTGTGTGTGCGTTTGTGCATCTGTGAGTGGCATATGGATGTATATTTCACCTTAATATCCTGGATCAGTTGCTGCGTGTGTGTGTCTATAGGTGGTTTGGTATCGATGATGTTCTGCACAGCATTGGCCCAGCGAGATACTTCGCTCTGCAGTTTACTGTACAGCCTGTAGGAGTGCTTACGTCCAAACACGGTCACACTCCAGTAACCTATACACATATAGTAGTAGAACCGAGTGAGAAGTTAATCCAGTACCGTAAAAAGGATGATAGATTCTGATTGTATTTGTGTATGTCTACAAGTCAGACAAAATAAATGCACTGATCCATTATAGTGCATTATTTTGAAGTCCATCCATTTAGTTGCAATGGTTTTGGATTGTTAACACTGATTATAGACAACTGGAATAATAGTAATGTTTTAGTATGTATGTTTTCATTATCTATTATGTATGTATTATGTAAAAAGTATGTGCTTATTTTTGAATATATGTTAAATAAAACACAATTATCATGCTATATGATTTTGAGGTCAAAGGGAGATAGAGAGAGACAGACAGAGACAAATTATTACAATGACAAATTTTGGGAAAAACATGAATCATAAAAGCATCTTATTAAGGTGGTTGGCCTTCAAAAGCCAACAGACCTGCTTTGATGTACCTTAGTCAATGGAATGGCATAGTCAATGGAAATCTCAGATTGGTGGGGAAAGCTCTAAACTACAAACTTTCATATATCCATTTGTATTTGCATTTGCACTACTGCTATAACATCCCTCTTTATTTAGTTGTAGCTGGACTGTTCTTCCAGATACAGTCTGATCACATCCTGCATGGACCTTCTTAGTCACTTTTTTTTTTTTTTTTTTACATATTACATTAATGCATAAGCATCTCAATCACAGCCTGCTTTAGATCATAATTTCTCACACTGATGTCTTTTCCAATGGATTTAAATGTAGATTTTTCCAAATGAAAAGCCAGCCCAAGGGTTCTTAATCCAGGACTTGGTCCCAGGTGTCAGGACTTTTCCTATAGTTTGTCACCTGTTTGTGTGTGTGTGTGCGTGCATATGTGTGTGCGTGTGTACAAGCAGAGATTTGCTGACCAGTATCTTTGTACACTCTCTCATCTGGGGGCAGTACAGAACAGAGGCTGTTCAGCAGCAGAGATCCAAGTTTGAGAGCATTTCGTTCTGAACTCTTGTAGTAGTCCAAAGAATTATGGGTAAGCAGGAACCAGCGTTTCTTCAGTCTCAGGCTACCACGACTACTGCCCTTCATCTCTTTATGCAGCCAGCCTAAAAGGGAGACAAACATATCTGAATTTCTGAAGAAAATTAAGGAACATGTAACTCTACTACTGTCTGAAGTGCTGTGACCCACCAGAACTGAAGTCCGACAACCCTGCCACCCCGATGCTCACTCCTGACAAATGTGTACTAACAAGAATGTATGTAGCTTCTTGTTGTTTACTCTATATCTGGGCTGACCAACTGCAGTCCTGGAGAGCTGTTGTCCTGCACAGTTTAGTAGATGCTTCTTCAAATACACTCAATAAACCTAAGAAATACCTTGGCAGATGAACCAAGTGAGCAGGGAAATCACCAAACAGTGCAGGACACTGGCTCTCCAGGATTGGTTGACCACCCTGGGTCTATTATGTTGAAAATTTGACTCCTTTACACATCTGAAAATAAATAGCACTTGATGTGTAAAGGAGTCAAATTTTCAACATTTGACACTTAGCAATATGACCTGTGCTCATGTCTCACCCCTGATGATGAACTCCTGGCCCTGAACACGAGTGTCTCCTTTGGAGCGCTGCAAGAGAGCGATCCAGTGATGCATCTCTTCCGGAGTCTCCGCATTACAGTGAAGAACACGGTGAGCCGTTATAATCACAAAAGAGTTGGGCCTTTAGATGGAGGATGATAGAGTGGGATAGGGAGAAAGAAAAAGAAAATCATATGGAGTAGAGAGATAAATAAAAAACATAATCTCCATACATATATAGAACATCTGTTAAACGTGTTAAATGTCAGAATAGCTTTCTCTGGCTTCTTCCGTCTAAATATTAGCGAACATCTTCCCTGTGCCTCAAAAAAAGGGTAAGATCACTGGGGATTTACACGCATGTTTGTGTGTGAAGTATACCTCTCTGGGTTGTCCGAGGCACACACAGAATCAATCATCCCGACATCGAGTGTGCCCTAAAAAACACAGATATTGGTTATATCATTATTATTTAATTGTAATTTCTATTACATCATCTAAACCATAAATCATATTTTGGGACAGGTTTAAGGAATGGTTTAAGTGTTTACTTAAGCAATGTTTTCAAAATAACAAATACACATCCTGTCACTTACCTAGATGTAGGTATATATTTTGCGGAAATATTTTCTGCAAAAACCCTAAAAACTTCACTCAACCTGCTCAAACTGCATCCAGCCCTACATTTAGGTGCTACTTCTAGATGGGGTTTAGGACCATAGATGGCCAGCAACACTATTTTACTTAGTTTTTTACTCCCTTCATTTTAACACAAATATCTGTACTATCTGTTCCATGCATTTTTTCAAAATAGGTTAATATTTTATACATGAATTTATGGGAAATTATTCACTATTTTTATTTGGCATCATAGCATTCCTTCCCACCATCTAGTACTTTTAAATTTAATGCAAGTAAAAAGGTTAAAGGAGTATTAAGTTTTTTATACAAGTATCTGTATTGCTGTATATCTTTTTCTTTTGTCTATCATTTTATGACAATTTTGAGATACATTATAGCTATAAACAATTTAAGCTGCTGAGGAGCATTTATTTACATACAGGTTCTGTTTCAACAAACTGTCACAGGTGTAGGAGTGCTTTTTTGTGCTTTCTCAATCCAAGATCAATCAGCTCCAGCTGTCCAGAGGTTACATACATTTTTAATCATTGAAAAGCCTGAGAGACCTTAATGAAGAGCTGCATGTGGTAGAAATTCATTTTTGGGATTTCTTTATGAAAAAGATTAGAGTTTTTTGACTTCTCATGTATGTTAGCAATGGTACTCTTGTAGCTTCATTTCTTGACTGATCATCTACATCCCATGTAAGAGGAAAATTAGAAATAGCTGAGCTGTTTCTTTAATAGTGTCATTATCTTTTTACTAAATCTTATCAGTTTATGTGTGAGTAATGTGCAATGTTTAAATCATTCATAGAACTCTGTGATCATTCTGTAACTATACCTAGGTGAATCTAGACTTGTGTATGTTTATATACTCACTACAGCGTTCTGTGGGTTTGCCTGTTCGTCATGCATCTCTCTGATTTCCTGCTCTGTAGAAGTGTGTACTTGACTCAGAACACTGAACCAATGGCTGCAGAGCACATGGAGGAACAGCTAATTACCTTAAAAACTGGCATCATCAACAGTTAAAGTAATCAACAAGCTCAACACATGGAACAGTGTATAGTATAATGCATAGTGATGAGCCTTTGCAGTCACACACACATGCATGCACGCACGCACACACACACACACACACACACACACACACACACACATATACACATGCACACAAATGCCATAGGACTATTCTGACTTTTATTTTTGTTTATAAGTTGGGTCAACATTATGTGACTCCACAGGGACAGTCCATTTGGATTTCCATTTGTATACACACATGTGCAAACGCATGCTCTGATACATATTCACTTTACCTGGCATCCTCTGCAGTATCTGCTATAAGATGGTATGTTCTCTCGGGCATAACAATGTCTATTCCATTTTCTTTCCCTGTGTTATCAATGATCTCCCTATCAAGTAGAAAAAAGAGAGAGATTATTCATTACTTATTACCAACAAGACATTTTGGTACATTTTTTCCATTGCCTTTGCAATGGGCCTTTTCTCACACTATCTCTCAAAAGTCAACTGATTACTGTTTTGCTGATTTTCTGGAATTTAGTCTGTTTTATTCTGACTAGCTACCTAAATGTTTTTGTGTACACATTTCAGTGCATGGTGTCTGCAGGAAACAAACTTCTGTGAATTTTATGTTTGGGATACAGTTTGGAATATAGAAAATGTAGTTGCTGCAAAAGGGAAAAGGGATTGCAGATTTCAGTGCATCACATTTAAAAGTTTAATCCACTTTCTGATGGCAGGCAGAAGACTGGCCTGTGAGACTGACTGAATAATAACAGCTCTTACAACAGAGAGTATTATTAATTATTGGTATGTTACCATTAAATTATGTTAAAAATTTCACATCCAGCTATTTATTGTTAACTAATTGTGCTGCATCTGATAATGCATATCACATTGATACTTTGATATCTCTAACAAACTCAAATGTCCATTTACTAAAGTGGAAATTATGTAGTTTTTTATTTGTGAAGATAAGCTTTGTCAGTGTTTTTAGGAGTTGGTAATAACTGCAGTGGTTCTGTCTGTTTAATCACAATGAGTTGGTCTTTGTGCAGAAGTGTGAATTGTTTCCACAGCATGTGGTTCACACCATTTCAAATTATTCCTTCTTTATGCCACTTGCCTAATCTTTTTTTTTTTTTAACAAATAAATTATAATGTTTATCACAGGACTATGATTAAACAGCAGAACTGGTGTTCTTATAAATACTAACTGCCCTTACTTGGCTTCATGCATATCCAGCATGCCCTTCATCCTGTCTTCAGCATCATTGTCATAGTAGATTAGTTTGGTCTGACGAAGAACAAACCAGCGACGTCTCCAGTTGCGGCGGGAAAGTGTGGATGAGCCTCCACCTTTCTTCAGGAGCCAGCCCTGCTTCAGGGCCTCCTGTCTGCTCCGAAACCACAGAAATGTCTCATCTTTCAAAACACACCAACGCCGCTTCCATGAGTTCAGCAGACCACCTGCACCAGGGACATAAATGAAATAAAAATGAAATGAACAGTGAGCAGGGAATTTGTCATCTGCATTTAACCCATCCAAACACACCAGTAGTGAACACACACACCAGGAACAGGAACAGTGGGCTACGTCTGCACCCAGAAAGCAGTGATGGGGTCAGTACCTTGTTCATGGGTACCTTACTGGTCCAAGAGTCAAACCTTTTACCTTCCAATCATGAGGGCATGTGCCTAACCACTAGGCCACTGCTGCCCCACAGACAATGTTAAATAGCCTGAATCAATACTAATTTTATCTGATATAATGTTACATCCTTTTTTCAGTTATTTTTGTTAAATAATGCTTAATTAATTAATCTTGCCATTTGTCAACTATTAAGATTGTTAACCAGTAGAACAAGCTGCAGAAACATTCAAGTAATATAAATGTCATACATCCTATTTCTCCTAGAGTTTACATTTACAGCATTTAGCAGATGCTCTTATCCAGAGCAACCTCCATGTCCTAATTACAGGGACAGTCCCCCTGGAGCAACTCAGGGTTAAGGGTCTTGCTCAGGGACCCAGTGGTGTTATTGCTAGAGGTGGGATTTGAACCTGGGACCTCTTGAGCCAAAGCTCCATAGGCAAGTTTTCCTACCACTAGACCACCACAAGGTGGTTCTCCTTGACACCTAGAACACATGCTGACAATTGTTGCAGAGCAGAACGATCAAGTGTGAAGAGAAAGACTGTCTGAGAGTGTAACCCCCAAACCCAACAGTCTACTTGTAGATGTCCCCCCTCCCTGTTATTTAGATCCTCAGCCCCAATTGACAAACTCTGTACATTCTGAAAAAAAGCATTTGGAGGAAGGAATGTCTGTAAAAACTGGTGGTGGACCTTCCCAGAAGTCATGCTTATTCTTTGCTGCTACCAAAGAGTCACTACAGTGATGATGCAGTGACCAAGAAATTCAGTCATTGTTGGCTTAAACATTATGTTGCCAATACTGGCTATTTAATAGATCAATTGCACTCTATTTAACAAGATGGGATGGAGAGAGAAGAGGCTTTAGGTTTGTTTTTTACCTTTAATGTAGAGGAAGCTGTGGAAGTAAGGTAGAGTGACACAGCTGTACACAGAGTCTCTTCGGTATGATGACTCGTCGTCTGTATCAAATTTGTCAAAGTCATCCTCGCTGTCATCAAACTGAGAATGAAGGAGAGAGAATGTTATTGTGTCTTTTTGTATGTATGTGTGCTATAAAGCAACGGGACATAGTTTGTATATAAGCCTCTGAGCTGTCACTAGTGCCACTAGTGTCTTTTTTGTCAATTTTTAAAAATACATGCCTGTACATTGTTGTAATGTCATTGAAACATTTAACTGCATACATTTTTAATTTTGTCCGCTTTAATTTTTAAAAAAAGGTTTGTCAGGTTTGTTTTGAAGACCAAAAATTAAGTGCAAATTAACAAACTAATGCATCTGTGAAACTTTAAAAGCACTTCTGCCTCTATACTTTTGGCCTGTGGGGTATTTGGATACTCACTGATGACTGGGCTCCCTCCGAGCTAAACCTATAGGCCCCTGAGCTGGCACTGGTGCTTGTCGCCAAGGAGCTGCGGTGGTCATGTGACCAGCGACCACTCTGGGGCAGAACGAGGGGCATACTGGGAGGCATGTTGATGCCACCTTCATCATAATCATCAGCATCATAATCGGAATCCTCATTTGGAGGTATAAGCTCCACCCCCTCCTCTTCCTCCTCCTCCTCCTCCTCTTGTTGGGCCCTACAATAGGCAATATCTCTATTGCAAGGTGGCCCAAGATAGACTGATGGTAGGTTTAAGGCAGGGGGAGGAGGTGGAGGCATGCGGTCATTGGCATATGGGTCCTCCTCAGATGAGTCATCACTGGTCCGGATCCCACTGGTTCTCTGTCCATCTGAGTGTCCATGTTCACTGGGATTTGGAGAGTCTTTGAATCCTTCTTCATCTGCACCCAATCCTTCATCATCCTCCTCTTCCTCCTCAGCTCCCTCCCTATCTCTGTCAGTGTCTAATGCAAGGGAGCTCTCGATGTTGCGTACACACTCATCTATCTCATGGAAGTTGAGTGAGGAAAGAAACTGCTGAGCCGCCTTGCAAGCCTCCTCCTCCAACCGGAGCAGTTCCTTGTCCCTCATGCGCTGTAATCGGGCCAATGAATGAGCGTTCAGGTTCTGCTCCCGCGTCTCCTTCTGCCTCCTCAGACCCTCGATCTCTCGCTCCAGGCGCAGGATCTCTTCCACCTGGGATGCCTCATGTAGACGCACCTCTCCCTCAAACACTTCCTCAAACACATCCTCTTCAAACAATGGTTTAGGAAGGCCACTCTCAGGAGAAGCACACGGGACAGTATGTTGCTTTCTAAGACTCTCCTCCTCTCTCTTCTGCTCAGCCTCTTCTGCTCTCCGTGCCTCCTCAGCCTGTTCATAAATTGACACAAAGCAGTCACATAACATGCAAAAGTAGCTGTCCACAACACAGCAGTTGAAAAAAAAACAATAACAGTGTGCATTAACTTTTTAAGCTGTCTTTCCAGTTAGGCTTATGTATGTATGTTATGCTCTAATTACTTTGGGATTAGGGTATTAGAGTAAATTTCCCATTGAAAAATCCCAACTCATAACCACAGCATTAATCCTACATTGTATTTACATACAAAATGGACAGGTTTTTTTTTACCTCTCGGGCCTGCCGCTCAGTTTCAATCCTCTGTCTCTCTCTAAAGAACCAAACACAGCAGACCAACTCCATGTTAGAATCATAACTGACCATTTACCTATAATCTTTACAATAACAAAAGTCAGAATGCCCCACCCACCTCTCTAGTTCCTCCTCCTCTCTTCGCCTCTGCTCTTCCTCCTCCCGCTTCTTCCTCTCCTGCAAGAGCTGTGAATAGAGTTGTCGTGCCCTTTGACCTCTGACTCTTTTCTGGAGAGTGACAGAGGCCCAGCGAAGCTTAAGGAAGTGTCTGCGCCAGAATAGAGCCCTCCAGTTCTTTTGGATCACCACAATACCCTGCAACAGCCGCTGGTATTGCTTCCTAAAGACCAAGGGCAGATGAGAGTCAGTGGCTATAAAAGACTGGGACTGGTAACCCCTGCTATGTCCTACAGGTTGTGGCATTTGTGATTTTATGAATGTGTATGTGTCTGTGTTTATGTTTGTGTTATTGTGTGTATGTTTACCGTGCCCTGTAGCCTAGTATGTGGGCCTGTATAATGGATGCAGCCCTAAGTACTTCTTCCTCTCTCTTCTTTTCCATTCGCAGTTCCAGACTCTCCTTCAGGAACACCTATCAGATCAAAATAACTAATTAGAAATGTACTTATACAGAACCAACCCAAGTGTTGGGAAGAGACTAGTGAGAGAATTTAAAGAAAGCATATTAGAAAGATGTTTGATTTTACATAGAAAACTTTATGGAACCTTCAAATTCACCTTTGTCTTTCCTAGCTGCCATTCTTCCCCATTGCTATCGAAGAGGCGGAGCAACTGGAGACAAGCCTCCTTGTGACCATCACACATGACCACACCCCTCATCAGCATATAATACCTGACCAAAAAAAGATTAGAAAAACACTGAAACATAAACCATCAAGCATGCCACGCACATGCTAGATGATACACAACAGATATATTTGTGGATGTCAGCGAATGATTCCCTTCCTGTGTTGGACAGCCTGTTTTTGGATGAATGACTCTTTATCCCTGGGTGAACTTCAGATCTGGTTAGGATCATGTATTGACGCTGTACTGACACTCTTAATTGTTTATGATATTATTCTCTCATATGCAACATTTTCTTATATTGTGACATATTTAGTACAACTGAGCTTCTTTGTACAATTTTGATTCTGAAATTGGAAGCTTCTGACATTAGTCATTGTTTTACCACACAGATCTTTCCTCTGACTGATCTAAAAGCTTGCCCTCAGACTTCTGCAAAGCTGCTTTGGGGCAACATACGTTGCAAACATACACATTAAATACATTAAATACAACCTAGAAATGAAACACAACCTTTAAAGCTATAACAATTGAGCTTGTTCATTGTTTCAATTGTAACGCTTCCGTATTCATTTGCCTGGAACAGGGATTCACCTGGAGCAGAAGTCCTGGAAGGTTCTCCGAACTGGAAAGCCAGCGCGCCGGATCCTGACAGTTTCAAGCATTCCAGAATATCGCAACTGGTTCAGCACCACGGAATGATCAAAACAATCGGGCATCTTAAAAGAACAGAGATTTACAACAGAGAGAGTGAGAGTGGAAAAAAAAATTATGAAAAAAAGAGCATTAGGCGAAAAGAGGGATATATATTTCTATCACTGTTGGCAGTCATAGATATTTGTGAACTGTGCCTGAAAATTCTCTTTGTGCTCCAAAACAGGACAATGATAAAGAGTTGAGTTAATTCTTTAATGAATGAACCCCCCCCCAACCTTACTCCGATGACCTCTAACCCTGTGTGGGCTTGAGGTCGGAAATGGGGAGCTGTGTACCCCGCTAATGTTCCCTGGGCTAAATGTCATCTCTGCAGATGAAGGAAAGATGCACAGGGGGGAGAAGAATGAATGTGTGATGGACAGATGAGTGATGAATGGAGCTCTGTGCTATGTGAAGTCAATAACAGGACACTCTGATTATCATATTCACTACAGAATACATTAACATATCCTCATACACTGTCTTTCTCTCTCTTTCTCTCCTCCCCTTCCACACTTGCAAACATTCTTAGTCTCATACATGCACGTTACCAAACCCATTAACATACTTGTGCATACAACAAATGTCACAGTGCCAATATTACTGCCCCTCGATCTCAATCTCACTGTCTATGACACTCTGTCTCTCATCCTCTGTTTGTAGATGGGGGTGGATGGCAGAAGGGGTGGGGGAGGTGGACGATGGTCTAAGTGTTGAATAGTGAGTAGAAGACTTAAGGCAGAAGTCAAACACTAAGCCCTAAAAGGCTGCTCTTATCTGTGACCTGTGACAAACCCATAATTATTCATTAGTAAGAAAATCACATTCAATGAGCGAAATATTCTCAGAAAAAGTCTTCCCTCACGAAATTACATTAGTAAAGAAATAGATGAAAGAAGAATAATTAAAGATAAAATAATAAAAATAATGAAAGGAAATTAATCAGTAAAGAAGTGTTTCACATTGTTTTTAAGGTCATTAACATCTAATGCTGTAGTCAACTGTCAAATAATCAATGAAGAATATCTATCATTAAGAAAAAACCAAGCAGTGTTGTTTACACACATGCTACATATGATGAAAAAATTTAATTTAACAATTAATTTCTGTAAATCAGGCAGGTTCACATTATCAGCTACTTGCATTCTAGCTTGCTCACTTACATTAACTTCAGACGTGATAGATACATGCTTTCTGTTTAAGTAATTGTAAAAATGATGAACATCTGTTAAGATGTACATAAATGTTTAGCTATGACTTGCGTTGCACAGCAATGATACAACATCTGCAAGATGCGTCTACATGGATCCTTCCTAACACAGAGTCTCACTCTCTTGTCACACATACACACACACACACACACACACACACACACACACACACACACACACCTGCAGCTGAGAGCTGTATAAACTCCTACCATAACAGAGAATATCCCCTATCATCCTGCGATGACATGCTTCAGAGATGGTTTTTAGTGTGTATCCAGTACAAGAGTCACTCATCAACTGCCCACTGCTTTCCCTCTCACACTCACTCATCCACACAGACACACACACACACTGGTCACACAATACACTCTTGTGATCTCTTTCAGACATTGCCGGTTGCCATGGTGCTTGGATCCATGCTGGGCTAATTTGTGCGGGTAGTTGGGGGGGCAGAAAGAGGATTGTGGGTAAAATGGAGGCAGTGGCCAGGCCAGCTGTATACATTCAAATAAAGAGAAAGAGCTCATGTCCGTACGTGTATATGTGAGAGGGCATGTATACGAATGTAGGTAAAAGGTACTTTCTTTCACTTTTTGTTATTTTAATTCATTAAATTTTATGCAAATTCTCTTTATTGTCTTGGCTGTTTTCACACCTTTAAGTCTGACATGAGCAAATGGGCCTGGCCAAACTGTTGGATGAGTTAGTGATTGTATGTCGTGATATCACTAAACCAACAAATTTAAAAAGGGGCTTAGGGGCTGGGAGCTTTAGTGTTTATAAATGGGCTGCAAAGATTAGAGATGAATATTTAATGTGCTTCAGATTTCTCCCACAGTCCAAAGACATGCATGTCAGGTGGATTTGAGATGCTAACACTGGATTGGTGACCTGTTTAGAGACACACCCACATGGGACACATAAAAGAAAAAAATCCACTCTTTTCTCTAGAGACTCTTATATCTGCTCTGAGTTCATCATGTGTAACCTCTCCTTCTGTCAGTAGTGAATTAAAGAGCACTTTCAGTCTCCCTCTCCCTCTTTTCAATCTCCCTCTCCCACACACACACACACACAAACACACACATGTTCATATGTCACTCTCCACTTGTTTTGGTTGGTAGCTGTTATGAAAAGGGTCAAATGTGTGTATGTGTGTGAAACTTTATAAAAGGGTTCCTATTGGGGAACTTTTTTTAATTATTGGAGGGGGTTTAACCCTTCTGTTCTCCACCCACCCACACCTTTACTAACACATGTCGATAAGATAACTCATGCCCTGTTGCCAATCCTGCAGTTAGAGCCCAAAAAAGACTAGTGTGGGCTTCTTCTTTGGAACCAGAGTCACTAAAGCCGGGATTGGGGACATCAGCATCAATACCATAGTAAAGAATGGCCAGCAGAGGATGTGCTAGCTGAAAGCATTCAGCTGCTGCTGCTTTAGTTTTATACAGCTCTGTAAGAATGGTCATGAAACAAATTACTACTGTTCAACATATCAACATTCTCATCTTATTTGCATAAAATCAGCATCAACAGTTTTACATACAGAATCATCTTTTGTCACATCCTGCACACTTTGGTTTATTGTATTAATTAATGTAAACACACATCTGAAATGTTTAAATGGAAGAAAGGAAATTATTTTTTATGATGTCTACAAAAATGTCAACATTCGGCAGACCTGTGTACATTCTAGAAAAGTGGATATCAATGCAATGAAAATCATTGCGCAAGCTGTCACCTATTTCAGTTCCTCCCCAGAAGCAGGCACCAAAGGGTTAAAACTGCCAGACACCAGACAATTTCCATTTGCTCAGGCCATTACAGTCAAACAATTACTGCTCATACGCACTGTTGTGTTACCTGACAGTGGATTTCAACTTCACCTTATTAAAGCATGGTTTCAAGTTATAGACTGTTTAAAGTCTCTACTCTAGTGCTATTGGGTTGTAACTGCAAACAGAAATGCAAAATGCAGTTACACAGGCTCAGTAAAAAAGTGAAAGTGACAACCCTTGTCATTGCGAGGTCACAGCACAGCAAGCGTGAACCACAACAAAATTGGACCTCTGCTTTTAACCCATGCACACAGACACCGTGCAGCAGTGGGCAGCTATTGAAAGCGCCCGGGGAGCAGTGGCAGGGACGGTACCTTGCTCAGGGGTACCTCAGGGCAACCTACTTGTGAGGGAATCGAACCCACAATCTTCCGATGCGGGGCAACTCCCTAACCACTAGGCCACCGCTGCCCCAGAAATCCAGTAAATCCAACTATTTCAGTAAGACCAGGAAATCTTTTTTGCATTTTCATTCTAACCTACTAAATATGAGTACATTCTCTATGTGGACAACATTGCACTTTTGTAAGTCAGTCTGGTTAACTGTAACAGCTAAATGCCATAAATGTAAATTTAATTTTAAAATCCAGAAAATATTCCATGTAACCGCCATCCATTGGAGAGTCCACTTCCTCAATGTGGTCAAACATTGTATGATTCAATGCCTTGGTGTCAAGACCCGGCAAGCCATTACATTATTTAGAGAACAATCTTTTGCCTCATCTTTATGCATAAGTCCTGCACCAGCACCATTTAACTGTGGTATAATCTCAACCTCTTCATGCTTATTGTCTGCATGTCACAGACGAATGCCTGCAATGCCTCTATTGTACATATGTGGTATGGTTTGTGTGAGCTTCCTGTGTTGTGTGTGTTTGATATGTACCTTGCTGTTGTTTGGTTTGATGCAGCGCACAAAGAAAGGGTTGGAGGTGCTGAGGGTGGACATCAGGGAATGCAGTGAATTCTGGATAGACAGGAGTAAATGATGAATGGGTAAACAGATCATACTGTAGGTATCTAAAGCCATGGACACACTTAAAGGAAAAAAGTGAAAGTGACAATTTTTGTCATTGTGAAACACAGTGAACCACAATGAAATTCAACCTCTGCTTTTTACCCATACACACCTGCAGCTGGGGGCAGCCGTTTAAAGGACCTGGGGAGCAGTGATGTGGACGGTACCTTACTCAATGGTACCACAGCACAACCTACTAGTCTGGAATTCGAACCCATGACCTTCCGTTCCTGGGGCCAACTCCCTTACCACTAGGGCACCACTGCACCACTACTTAATAACTGTAGATAACTTGGATAACTGTAACTGTGAGTCTTGCAACGGTTGTGTTTTAAACACTGCATAACTGATAAGTGACAAGGGGTAAAAAATGATAAGATCTCCAGGTGGATTCTCCAACTATCTTGTCAACAACCTTGTATCAACAACCTTGTAACCTTGCATCTCTATCATAGAAACTTCAGGAGACCTATGTGTGTTTCATAGACTCTCACTGCCCCAAACCTATACCTATGCTGTATTGAAAATGAACACATTTTTGGTCTTTTTGGCCTAATTGCCTTCAAACTCCATTTCTAAAGACATGGGCCCACCCTTTACATGCTCCACCACTTTCTATTTCAATAAATTGTATGTTGGTTGCTGACCTTAACCCTGCAATGGACTGGCGATGTGTCCAGGGTGTTTCCCTGCCTTTTGCCAAGTGAGAGCCAGGGTAGGCTTCAGCAGACCCACAACCCTAATTAGGACAAGCGGTTCAGAACATGAGTGAATGAGAGAACTGACCTTAAACTGGGAGCTGACTGTAGGCCTGCGGTGCTGTGAGCTGCTCTTTATCATGTCCTGCCCGCATCTACCACTCATCCGTTCAAAAAGATCATAAACAAAATCCAACCTGGTAGGGAGATAAAGAAAGTGAGCAATAGAGAAAGTAAAAACAGACTTATAAAGAATGCTGTAAATATGTTAGATTGTTATGTTATACCCAAATGCTGCGTATGAATCAGAAGAACTGATTCATGTTTCAACTGAAAATACATTTGTACATATAAATACAAAAACACACCTGCTTTCCCTGAGTATATTGAGAATATCATCTCTGAATGTGTCTCTGTTCTTCTCCAGGATCCCTCTTACATCATAGACCACCTACAAAAAGAAACACAAGGGAGATATGTAGGAATCTAATTAATGAGTCAATCAATCAATCAATCAATCAATCAATCAATCAATCAATCAATCAATCAATCAATCAATCAACCAACCAAACAATCGGTTGATGCTTATTTAGCTGATCTAGTATCAAATTCATCCCTTGTTTATGATGGCCTCAGTCTCAACAAATGTTCTACTGAAGAAATTCTGTTAAATGCTGAGGAAAAGGCATTCTGTGTTCTTACTCACTGTAATAGAGGTGGATACTGGAAGATCCCTGACCCACTTCACATACTCAAACACAGGGCATGGTACTGGTGTACTGGTGTACAATTACAACAGAGATACAAAAATATACATAAATGCACACACCTCTCCTGCGTAGTGCTTCACTCCAAAATAGTGCACAGCAACTCGCGGCTTTATGTAGAAAGGGTTTTTCTGTAAAGAGAAAGGGAGAGAGTAAGAAAGAGATGCTGAGACAATCATCTTACCTCTTATGAGTAAACATATATAGAGTAAGTTATGGCATGTAGTAAAAACAATGTTCCTGCAGAGGAAAAAGGCTAGCTGAGCAAGTGGATGCATACAGAAAATGAAATGGGGCACATGGTGAGTAGTGTCCGAATCAGTCTAAAGGTTCTACATTCTGAAGAGATCCAGTTCATATTAAAAATCAATAAAGTAAATAATAACTTCATAATTATAATAGTTATAACTAACTACCATAGGTAAGGTGGGTTTAGGATGCCAGTTACTTTTGATAAAATCCCAGTAATGCATGGCTTGTTACAGCTTATTGCTTTATTAATAGTCCCAGATACAACTGTCTAGACTTGTAAATAGATGCCCAGATACATTACACTTTCACTGTGGAATTTACTGACCAACATGAACACGCAGTTGATTTCAGGATCCAAAGAACTGTCCTTTCATTGCAATAATCACATTATGTATTATACAGTACTGTGCAAAAGTTTTAGGCAGGTGTGAAAAAATGCTGTACACAAAGAATGCTTTCAAAAATGGAAGTGTTAATCATTTATTTTCATCAATCATACGCCTGACTATAATCCTACAAAATCCCTGACTTTGAGCAAGTGTACCTATAAGAACTGATGCTGGTTTGAAGGCAAAAGGCAGTAGCACCAAATATTGATTTGATTTAGATTTCTCTTTTGTTCGCTCACTTTGCATTTTGTAAACTGATAAAAATAAACAATCATTATTTATACTTCTGAAAGCATTCTTTGTTTACTGCATTTTTTCACACCTGCCTAAATCTTTTGCACAGTACTGTAGTTGTTACATTTTCTACAGTTGTTGCAGTTTATGTGGGGTCTGGTGAGTGTGAGTGTGTGTATGTGTGTATATGTTTGGGTGTTATGTTCATGAGGAGACTTACAGAGTGCTGGCTGTGGAGTTTCTCCAATAATGTAGCATCAGTGGCTTTGGGGAAATGACTCTCTTCGTTTACTAGAGCAAGCAGGCCAAGCTTCTACAGAAATGCACAAACAACACACATGAAGGGCAAACACCACATGCACATATATGTCATCAACAATAAAGATACATGAGCATACGTGTTTGTGTTACCTTCTCTATGAGATCTAAACATTCTCCATTGTCCATCCAATTGACATCATCCCAGACCAGCCCCTCCCTATCAACACACACATATAACGCACTTAATCAATTCTCTGAACAGAATTTTGAAATGTTTTTTTAACATTTTAATTATGCTCACTGAAGTGTCTATTAACAGCTTTGAGACAACATGCAATATAATGTGAAGAGTTGAAGGAAATATTAGTTTCCCTATGTATACGGTCATTTTTGATTGTCATGCAAAGTGTTTACCAAAAGATTGTGATGCACTTTTTGGTAATGTTTAATGATAAGCATTTCATTTATTTTTTTTAGCTTCGAATTCTGCCTATTCATTATACTTTTTGTCATATAGTTTTAAATTCTTCACAGATTATATAGCTGACCATGTAATCATTCAGGAAAATAATTTTTTATGAGTGGTTTTAGAATCAACAACAGAATAATAGTCATATTGAAACAATACAATTGTACTGTGATAGTGACATCAAAGAATTATCATGTTTACAGAATTGATTTGCTTACATCACAGAGGTAAAGTAAAATAAACATTATTACATCTAAAAATTTCCATTCTTACAGCAGAAATAATATTGTGACATCATAGACATGCCATTTTTCCAGTATAATTGTGTAGATATTACACAATTTACAATAACAATAGAGTGCAAAAATATTGTAAACAGTCTTGAGCTGGTATGAACAAGTATATTTAAGTAGGGTTGAGATTTCTGGAAATTTGTAGGTTCCCCTTTCATATTATTTTGTTAGGTATGAGATGAAATAGACAAAAACCCAGGGAAAAAACATGTAAGCTCAAACTAAACAGTTAGATTGACTGATCTGATCTGATGGCTTTAATTCATAGGATTTTTGTCTAAAAGGGTAAAGAAAATATTCCTGAATCAGAAACAAAGCTGATTCAATTCCCCTGTTAAATGAGTAGGGAAATCACCCACTTGTGCTGGATAGGAATGGAGCTCAATGCCTCCAATGTACTGAATCATAACCTAAAAAATGAACACCTATAATAATTCCCTGTTCAGACCCACCTGTTATACTCCAGTTGTTCCAGAGAGAAGATGTGCTTATTGAAATACTCTTGAAGCTTCTCGTTGGCATAGTTAATGTTGAACTGCTCAAAACGATTCACCTGATACAACAGAGACACAGAGGATCAAAGACCTTCTCTGAGATTTAGTGCACATTCAAAATCCCACCTAAATTCAGCCTGGAGTGTTATGGAGTCTGAGGGCCACAGATGACATGCAGGAGCCCTGGTGTTGTAAAGAGGGACAATTTTTAAGGACATGCCAACAATGACTAAAGGAGGGATCTTTAAACTCAAAGGAGTTCTATATTAAAATCTCCATCTGAAGGTTAAACCAGAAAATCTACTTTTTCTATTTATGAGGTGAAGGCTTGACTTGCTGTGGCAACTTTTCCATTTCATTTAATACAGAGATTTCATGAAGCATCATCATTATTATAATGCAGATTTATTCATGTAATGATTGAAATTGTTTTATGCAGCAGAATTGTTTCACACCTCGAAGTTCTCAAATCCAAAGATGTCTAGGATGCCGATGGACTTGAAGTTGTCGTTGCCATGGATACGCTTGTTCAGCTTACTGATGATCCATGTGAAGCACTGAGAGTAGAGGGCCATTGCCATTGAATCTCGAGAATCTACTGCCTAACACACACACACACATACACAGACACAAACACACACAAACACAAACACATTAGGTTAACAAGCAGGCAGTTAAAGCAGCTGGGTAATTGTAAGGCTTAAACATAAAATACTAGGGTGCTTAACACAGACTTACCCACATATACATACTCACTTTAATCACTTTAAGAGCATTATAACTAATACCTTTGTGCTAAAACGATGTCAGAGAATGATTTCATTGCTGTGTGTTTAAGACTAGCTCAGACAATATTTAAGGATGTGTGCGTGTGATTGTGTGCATGCGCGCGCACGTGTGTGTGTGTCACCTGTTCCACAGTAAGTGGCGTGCTAATCTCTTCTCCTCGGAGAATCATGGATCTGTGAGTCAGAACTTCAGCCAGTTGAGTGCAATCCAACCCCAACAGCTCTGCTGCACTGCTGAGAGCTACACACACATACACACAGTATGTTTCCACATATACAATACACACACTCACAAACATACACACACAAACAGATGTTTAGTACTGTTCTTGCTGCCACATCAGTCTATTCCTGCCAGACGTACAACTTGTCTTTTGAACAGACAGAGGAGAACATGTCTTTTTTGTTCTATGCTGTTCAGTGTTGGAACTCAGTTTTTACTTTAATTTTAAAAAGCTGGTTCATCTTTACACCAAAATATTTATTTGAATGCCCTTTCCATTCATAGATAATTAATCAATAAATGTTAAATGTTAACGTAGTTCATTCATTATTAACAATAATAGAGCACTTACAGAGCTGAATAGTTACTTAACTGTTTTTAACTGTAGAAGTATAACTTCATTTTTGGGTTTGGAATTGGAATTAAAACTGGAGATTTTCTGTTAAACAGTAAACTATAGTCAACAGCAGTGTTTTTGACTAATTGGTGTAATTAATTCAAGGTCTCTATCCAGCCTAGAAATTTTCATCGCTGACCTCATATTACTTTAATATTTCACATAAACACCTACAATTCATCCAATCAAAATAGTTAAACAGACATCAATCGCTCTGATGAACAACCATTACAGCTGTCAAAGTACTAATCTCCAGTCTGTCAAAGGCAACACATGGCCAGTTACCTTTACTTTAGATAAGTTTATTTTAACTGGGGTCCTGCTCCTGTGCAACTCTGATCTGGCTGAAAGGGCTGCAGGCTAGAGGTGCATTCATCAGACACTCCTTTTCATGCACACACATCAGTCAGTACACATGCATTCACTATAACAACAGATCTTTGCAGGTACTCAGCCCTGACTTTAACTCCCAGAAGGTGGTTTTGGTCTGTTATAGGTCAATTCCACCTCAGGAGATGCCCATGATGTGTTATCCAATTCATAATTCTGATGGAAAGAAGAAGAAAAAATAAAGAAAGGGGGATGCAGACCTGCTTTGGATGAGACCTGGGCTCCCCCAGCTGTGATGAACTCGATGTTTCCCAGGTGCAAAATTCCAGCTAAAAGCCTCAAAACCTCACGTATACTTTCCTCCCCAAACTGCATGGTCCGCAAGGCATTCTGAAAGACACACACACACACACAAATATATTTGCTGTCTCATTTATTCTTAATAGAATAAAATGCATGATAATGATATTAATATGAAAATCTTACCAGCACGTCCTGAAATGTCTGTTTATCATCAATGGTATCATCCCTCACACAGCCAGACTGACTCAGGTAATAAAAACTTTCAGAGGGCAATAGGGAGAAGGCCTCTGAATGACAGGACAGGGATGCAAGAGTAAAGAAAAAATTGTGGGAGAATAGAGAGGGTGTGTTTGTGTTTGTGTGTATGTGTGTGTGTGTGTGTGTGTGTGTGTGTGAGAGAGAGAGAGAGAGAGAGAGAGAGAGAGAGAGAGAGAGAGAGAGAGAGAAAGAATGACAGACAGAGAGAAAAGGGATGAGAAAGAGACAAATATTCAGTACCAAAATGAAGAAGATGAAAACAGACTTCTACAAAACTCTAAAAGATAAACAGAAGCCTCTCTCCTGCAGTAAGATTGTCTAAATCTAACAATCTTAATCTAATCTAATCTAGTTCTCACCCCTCTCTTCTGCATTGGTTCCTGCCAGTAAAGCGTAGAATATGTGGTAGTTCCTCTCTCCTGGATTCTGACGCACAACTCGATTCTAACAGGGTGAAGAAATGGAGAAAAATGAGAACAAACAAACATAAACACATGAATACAAACCTTGAACACAAAAATATCAAGTAAAATAAATAAATGCTCACCTTTTCTAATAAGTCTTTATATGGAACCATGGTCAAGGGAAATAATTAACAGTAAAAAAAAAACCAAAAACATAGTTTGCATAAGAATACGCATAAGCGCGCACACACACACACACAAACACAAACACATACACAAAAAAAAAGCGAGGATAAGAATTCGCCTTACTTGGATTTATTTGTGGGTTATCTGTTTGATAGTTTAGGTACAGTATTTTGGTAAGGCAGCCCAAAGCTCTCACATTTCATGGTAGGGCTAACATGTCCATAGTAGGACTGACATGTCCATGTGTCTTTCCTGCCATATAAAAGTATAGCATTGGGTAAAGAACCCATTCAATTCAAACCTGTTCATAAAATAGCCAAAATTAATGAAATTAAATAAAATTCCTGTTAGGTCAAACACACACTGAACATTGAGTAATGGCTGTGTCCTCTGCATTTAACCCATTTAAATACTTTGGTAGTGAACACACACCAGGAGGAGGAGCCATGGGCTCACCCTTGCCTAAATATTTTCCTGCTGGCTAAGGGGACTGAACACCCAGACCTTTGATTGCAAGCCCTCTTCTCTAACCATTAGGTCTCAGCTGCCCCACAGTAAATAGTTGCTCTATAAAGCGAAGGCAAAAAAACATTACACACACAAACGCACACAAAGCACTGTCAGCATAAGCGGAAGAAGAGGAAGCATTGATCTATCAGCATTGTCAGTTTGAGAGTAATTCAGGATACAGTCGACAATCTTTCCTCCCTGTATGTTTCCCCTCTGGCTGAAATGAAGCTGGATGAACTTCCCAAATCGGCTGGAGTTATTATTATACACTGTCTTTGCATTCCCAAAAGCCTCCATTATGGGACTGAAGAAGAGACAGAAAGAAAATGTGCAATTGAAGAGAAGTTACAAAAGTGAGAGCACCCCTCGTAAAAATACATGTTCGGGCACACATCCTCTTCCAAGGACACAGCTCTGCCCAAAAAAATAAATAAAAACATCATGAAACAAATAGGACTGGCACTGTTTTCTTTTATTGTTTTATGACATAAATAGAAATTGCACTCAAAACCTTGTACATTTAATATTAAAGTGTTCCCTGTAGAAGATATATACTTATATTCATATATAAAATCAGTGGCTGTAAATATAACTGTAGACATACTTAATATGGGGTTACACACTGATGTGAGAGTGCTCATGTAACTGTTCATGTGTGTGTGTGTGTGTGTGTGTGTGTGTGTGTGTGTAGAAAAGTCTGTTGCTGTACTGTGTATATAAGAAGAAGAAGGCTGGGTTGTGTATGTCCTTTACTGGGAATTATATTGTGTGTGCATGTGTATGGTAGATTGTGTTTGCTGTTGGAGGGTTGAATTGTTTTTTATGTGATTCTAGAAAGGTAAAATATGTGTTATTGGAAGGAGGGCTTGTGGGTGTGAGTGTGTGTGTATGTGTGTGTGTGTTTGAATGAGTGTGTGTACCTGCTCTCCAATAAAGCCTCTTCCACATGTGATGAAGTGTTTCTGGCAGAAAGTTCCAGACTCTGCTGGCTCATCAGTGACAGAAAGCGAAGAATCACCTTTGTGCTCTCCGTCTTACCTGCACCACTCTCACCACTGACACAAAAATGTATGCACACACACACACACACACACACACACACACACACACACACACACACACACACACACACACACACACACACACAAATCAAAGATTAAGAAGTTCAACACAGAGCAAGTATCTATAGTAGTTCTACAGCACTGGGGAGTCTTGGTTCCCCCCAAGAATTCTTCCACCATCTTTAGTGGCTTGTCTCTGTCACCTTTGGCTTGCTCACTATGGACTTGCACTAGGATTCTATGCAGCTGCTTTGTGACAATGGCAGCTGTAAAAAGTGCTGTATACATAAAACTGACTTGACTTGACTAGTGGGCCACTCTAAAGTTCCAGGCATGTAGCCATAACTACATCACGCCCAAAGCTTCGAGTGTAAGTTATGTTAAACTTATGTTTATGTTAAAGTGATGTGTTTACTCTGCAATGAATGATTTATAGATGTGTTAGAGGGTGCAAAGGTATTTAATTGTGTGCAGATTTTGAAGTCTAGTTTTAAAATCTTGAATTCATAACAGGATACAGATTTCATCCTGACACAGACGTGTGAACTGAAGACGAAGGATCTTCAGTTTAATCAAACTTCAACCAAGAAAATCATTTGGTCCTCACTTAATCAGCCACCAGGGGGAGCACTAATTTCCTGGAGGACTCTAGGTCCTGGGGCCTCTTCCTTGCTCTTTCTGCCACTGCAGCTCAGGAAAGAATTACTAATGAACTGATTTGCAGGTGTGTTGAGAGCTGGAGATGCATTACAGGGGCCTCCAACACCACCATGCACAGTCTCAAGTATTTCATGGTTGCTAGCTTATCAACTGATCATGTGTTGGGTGCAGGGAATAATGGACAACCACAAGTAGGATTAAGAAACACAGCTCAAGAGCAATGGTTTTCACTTCACAAGGAATATCCACAGTACAGGATTAAGGTTTATTTGTTTGCCAGATATCTTCAGTTAAAAATTGTCCAGTAGCACCATCTAGTCTATTCCTATTGGACAGTCTTGAATTTAACCTCAAGTCATCTGGCTAACTGATTAGTTCCTCTTTTTGGAATAACAACTTTATCCTGAAGTACCACAGCCCAGATTCTGCTACAGCTCACCTGGAAGTGTTTATTAAATAATTTACAGTTAACCCATTAGTTTGTTAATCAGTTCATTTGTTTATCTGGTGAAGGAAACTTGAAAATGATGAGTGCAATGGACCAAGGTCCACAAGGCATTTGAACCAGACAGAGCTTGCAGACACACAGAGCACTTTTGACCTTTACATACTTTTGCAATTAGTCTTGTCAGGCAGCTGTGAGAGCAACCTTTCCTGATATTTAAGGGCCAGAGGTAAGGGTTAAGGTTATGGCTCAGGTCACACTGAGCAAAACATTAAAAAATGGCGACACATCAAACAAAACTGCACATTAGCGTGTCTGCAAGGTTGACCCTCGGCGTATTGTCTACGTATGAGGTCTTACAGTGTTTTCAGTATGAGTGTGTTGAGGTCTGTGTGGATGTGTTTGGATGTGTCTAATCCTTAGGCCATTTTTGTGCCTTTACATGTATATAAATGATCTTATTGGCTATTCCATATTGTTCAAAAAGGCATCTGGATTGACACAATCCCATAACTTCAGTGTGAGCGGGTGGAACTAAACTGATTTAAGGTGAATGATATCTTAACCCAAGTTGGTTTGAAGAAATGACTCCCTGAAGCAGGCTATTTTTCATAGCATAGTTTCTGTATATGTACTGTAGGAAGAAGGAATGAGGGCACACATAGAAACTTTGACAGACATCTGTGTTGACTAGCATTAGCATGATATTTGAGGGAGAGGGAGTGCAATCTGACCAATAATAAAAGTCATGGATAGGAGTGACAAATACATTTTTTTTTACTTAACTAAAGTGCAAAATCAGCTGCTTAATTACTTTCTGTAGCCTAGACTATCCCTGGCTGTATACAACATTAAACACCATCATAACATATATATTGAGAATGTGGCATGATAGAGATACTTTTTTTTGCCCAGATGGGTTGCATTCTAATAGGGCCCATCCTTGAGCTAACTGAACTACACCATGTGCACACTTATCAGGCATGTGATTCATTTGACCATATCATCATTTTTTTGCATTTTCCAACTCCAAGCTGTATAAATGGGATTTAAGCATATCAGGTGATGTGTATATGTGTAATGAGGGAAGGTATGGCCTAAAAGAGAACAGCACCCAATACCAAGGTGTGCATAATTATAGGCAGCTTCTTTTCTTCAGACAAAATGGGCCAAAAACGAGAGAACTGATTAAAAAATTGTAAAAGTTCTTTCAGAGGGATGTAGCACTCTTGAAATAGCTAAGATTTGCTAAGAATATTGGGGCGTGATCACAGAACCATCAAACGATTTGTTATTGTTAGTCAGCAGGATCGCAAGAAACGTGTTGAGAGAAAAAAAAGAAACACATTAACTGCCAAAAATTTGAGAAGAATCAAATATGAAGCTAAAAACCCATAATCCTCCAGTGCTGTCATATTCCAGACCTACCAGAAGTGCACAGAAGTACAAGGTGTTCAGTGCTCAGAGACATGGCCAAGATAAGGAAGGCTGAAACCCAACCACCACTGAGCAAGAAGTTGAAACGTCAAGACTGGGCCAAGATATCTCAGGATAGAATTTTATGGATTGATGAGATTAGAATGGTTCTTGACGGACCAGATGGATGGGAAATAAAAGTCATTCAGATTATTATGGTTAAAATAATGATCATCAGCTGAGTTACAAGTGCAAAAAACTGCATTGTAGGGAACCAAGGGTTTGTCAATAAAGTGAAAGTGACAACCCTTGTCATTGCAAGGTCAAAGCACAGCAGACAATGAACCACAACAAAATTGGACCTCTGCATTTAACCCATGCACACTCAAACACCGTGCAGCAGTGGGCAGCTATTGAAAGCGCCCGCGGAAGACCTCTGCATTTAACCCATGCACACAAACACCGTGCAGCAGTGGGCAGCTATTGAAAGCGCCCAGGGAAAACCTCTGCATTTAACCCATGCACACAAACACCGTGCAGCAGTGGGCAGCTATTGAAAGTGCCCGGGGAGCAGTGATAGGGACAGTACCTTGCTCAACAGCACCTCAGGGCAACCTACTTGTGAGGAAATTGAACCCACAATCTTATGATGCGGGGGCAACTCCCTAAGCACTAGACCCCATATAGCATCTAAAGATCCTTTACAGAATGCAGCAAATGATGTAGCCTGATGTCTAAAGTTATGTATTTTAGAGAGTATTTTTTGTAATTATGGGAAATACATTTTTTTGCGAGTTTGTCACAACTGATTTATTCTATATAATTATTTTGAGCTTTATCAACTGTAAATAGAAACACTCAGAATTACTAGTTTCACTGGTATTTGGAAAACAAAACCAATTTTCTTGTTTTAGACTTTGTGACTTGTAGAGTTTGTGTCCCTAACACTGTAATCAGCACTGGAATTTCTCTAGGATGAGAAAATTTTCTTTAAAACTGCATTCTAATGAGTGGATTATGCTGAAATCTGAGACCTTGATAAAATGAATAGATTATGGACTATTAATAAATTCATAAAATAATAAATAGCTCCTTGCTATAAGAGAAGGATGAGATCAAGGTTGACAGTTTTAACATTTTTATGCCACCACTGATCTACAGCTGCAAAACTTAATCAGATGTCACACCATACTGTTCCTACAAAAGCTTTGCCAAATCAGCGAATTCCATCAATCTGCTAAATATAAACTGTGTCAGATTTTATTGAGAAGTGTTTGCAGGTGTTTGCTCATATAAATGAGACTCCAGAATGAGGTACACTCAGATCAGCTCCAGAACAGACAAGTCTGACCAGTTTACGGCTCACTTTCTGCTTCAGTGAAGACATGAGAATCGCCCAGGATCACACAAGCATCCTAATCCTAACAGCGTTTCGTTCGGCAGGAGAACCCTTTTATACCTTCTTGCAGTATGCACACAAGCCAAACACACACAGACACACACACACACACACACACTAGGTTAACAAGCAGGCAGTTAAAGCAGCTGGGTAACTGTAAGGCTTAAACATAAAACAGTAGGGTGCTAAACACAGCATATACACACACTACTGGAGGTTTAAAGACACATACAGACCACACACACACAAACACACACACTCACATTTCACTTCCCAAATACAAAATTTATACCATAAGGACATTAAAGGGGTAATCTACTGATTCATTCAGAGTGGTCTGAAGTGAAATGCTCTGTTCTGCAAAATTATTCACATTGCCACCATAGTAATATGAACCAGACGTCTGAATTGTTTAAATGTCTTTCAAAGTTTCTTATAATCAGCCTTACATATAAATACTCAGAATACAGATGTAGGTTTACTGATTGTCTTGGTTTGTAAATAAAACGGCTATATTTATGCAGACATTGCATCAAAACAAATGACTTTGCTTACACCTTAGGGGTTGAATTATCCAAAATATCCATAGGAACAGAATTAAAAGAATTCTAGGTAAATCTTAGAATTGCTCCTGTAAGGTGCAAATGTGAATGTATACACCAACTGAATGGTATATTAACTAAAGTTCTGATTTCTCCATATGGGTTGGTTAAAATATATGAAGCATATTTTACATGCTATTGCTGAGCGAAAAAAAAAAAAAACATGAAAAAATAAGCTGAAACTAAAGTAGGTTTGTCTAGCTGGAAAGATATGTGTTAATCTATTCTTTAGGTGCTTGTACCCTGTGTAGCTTTAGGAGCAAAGGGGAGAGGAAACTATCAAAATGAAGAGGTGTGGGAAGATATCTGAATCATCAATCATGTGCCTTCATGATTCTCTCTCACTTTTACTGGTCAAGTTGGGCACTGGTGGCCTAGTTATTAGGGACTAGCATCCATGATCGGAAGATTAAAGATTCAAATCTCAGACCAGTAGATTACCCTGAGGTACCTGTGAGCGAGCTACCATCCCCATTACTGCTTCCTGTGTGCTGGATATGGCTGCCCCTCTGCTGCACGGTGTGTGTATGGGTTAAAAGCAGAGTTTGCATTTTGTTGTTTGAGTTTGCACTGTTTGATGTGCTGTATTTTACAATGGCAAATCTTCACTTTCACCTGCTAAAGTACTGGAAGGGAAAAATATTAGGTTTGTCTCTGAAGGTGGACACACTATCCCTAGTCTACCATTGCAGATATGTAACATTAAAAAACAAGGAACTGTACTGTATTTTTTATCAATTAAGTAAGTAGGAATTGTACCAGGCTGGCAGTGAATGCTGGTTGATTTAGTACCATTAGAGTTTCTTACATATATCCTGCTTTCAAAAACATCTCAATTGCATTAATTTTGGGAGATATATTTGAATTATGCAGACCCTGGTGTCCAGAATGTTCTTATTGCTCATTATCATGTACAATCTTAACATTTGGTGGTGTCCTAGGGTTAATCCTAGGATGTTGTGTATTTTGGTCTTCTTTTCCCTTTTAGTTTTCATATCATATCCATCTACTTATTGTAAAAGTGAAAACTGAAAAGCATATAGTTAAGAAGTTTTTCCTATTTCTGCATAGTAACTTTGATTAAGAAATTAATAAATCTTTAAAAAGAAATAAATCTTCCAATGTATATGTGTGTGTGTGTGTGTGTGTGTGTGTGTGTGTGTGTGTGCATGCAAACTGTACCTGATAAGAACACATTGATTGTTGCTGCGCTTCCACAGTGACCGGTAGCACTCGTTGGCAATGGCATAGATGTGTGGCGGGATTTCACCCAAGTGATGCCGACTGTAACGCTCCACTATTGAAGCATCATACATCTCCGGCAAGCATCTGTATGGGTTCACTGCTGCCAATATAGACCCAATATATGTCTACAGACAGGGATGCAAGATACAGGAATAAAGAGAAAGGAAGAGAAAGGGAAATAAAACGGATATTATTAAAAATGGCCATGATTTACTTTTGTTTGCATTACTGATTGTGTTTTATTAAGTCTTGGTGCATTACAGTCAGTCAGT
>CM029387.1:14332148-14344648 GCA_017165825.1 Hepsetus odoe
AGAGAGAGAGAGAGAGAGAGAGAGAGAGAGAGAGAGAGAAAATAGAAGATAAGAAGAACAAAGGACAAGGAAGAAAGAATGTTGAATAAAAATAAAATGAGAGAAAAAAAAATATATATATATATATATAAAATGGACAAGCAGAAAATGAAAGCAAGAAGGAAAGAGAAAGAAATCGCTATGTGTGTGTGTGTGTTTTCTTCTTCAGTACCTTGGTGTTCTTTGACAACCTATGTGTCTAATGACTAGTCTGTTAGGCACCAACACACATACTTAGGACAGGGATCGAGTGTGTGTGTGTGTGTGTGTGTGTGTGTGTGTGTGTGTGTGAGTGTGTAGGTGTGTGTGTATGTGTGTGTGTGTGTGTGTGTGGGTGTCTGTGTGTGTGTATGTAAAATGACACCATCCCACCTGTCCGATGTGCCTCCGCTAAGAAGTGTGTTCAGCAGATGTTGTGCTACTCTCTACCAAACAATTACTCCCTTTCACCTACACACATTAACACACCCGCATACAACACTTCCTGCAAGGCTGGGTTTACCTGTCCATATTCTGTGCGAAAGACCACCACTCCACCTGAGCAGGATTCCACTGTACTGGGCCAGTACTGATCCCCCTCCCACAGCCACACATGACATCCCTGCAACAGAGGTACACATATAAATTTGCTTTTTGGACTTAAACAGGACCAATTTCTATATAATAATACAAAAATCACTTTGTAATAAGACCAAGGGGTAATTACTAGTTTAATGGTTATTAGGTCACTAATGAGCAGTTATAAGACATAAATAAAATGTATCGGTTTTCTGTTATTTCTGATAAAGATAATATTTTCATTTACAGAATTTATCATTAAAGTGGTCAAAAGCCTAATAATATGGAGAATTTCCCTGGAGATAACCCTTCAGCCCTCTTAGTATCCCAACACTAGGCTGCCACCGTCCCAGTGAATAGGTATAAATGTATCACTGTGTAGCACCAGGGTCCTGGAGGAACGTTATTTCGTTTCACTGTGTACTGTGTATATGGCTAAAATGACAATAAAATCCTACTTGAATTGACTTGACTTGACTTTGAGTTAAACTATGTAACCAGTCCTAATGTCTGGTTTTGAGCTTTAACGATGCCAATGAAGGTTTTGCAAGCAACAAGTTACTCCTTTATTTGTACACTTTTATTCCTTATTAATGATTTCCTTATTAATGAAGTGTTTATAGAGTAATAAATGAAAACAACATATGTTTGAAACATTTATTCAGGCGTTATGTCTGTGTCTTATGTATCATATGTCTTGTTCAAACATTGTAATTTGTAACTATGCTTTAACCAAGTAACAACCAAACATTAACAGTAACTAAACATCAAAAGCCTTCATAACCCTTTAATGTCTATGCAAAAAGGTATTTTTTTACCTTTAATCTTTTAATCTTTCTTCTTTCATAACATGCCAAAGACCAAAGGGTTTTGTGAAGAAATTAGAGATCAAGTTATAGATTTGATAGAAATGACAACAAAATGATATCCGAGTGTTTCATTATACTTGTGAGCAAACCGCATTATACCACCCAAGCACTGCCATACAATTAGCTTCCCTTGCCTCCGAACAAGATCGAGATGTGTAAGAAAAGCCACAGAGAGGCCAGTCAAATTTAATCGCGTGAGGCTGGAGATAAGCAACCAACATGAGAGGGTGGTCACAAAGATGCTGCTACTGAGTTTGCTAGGTTTTTATCCAAAATTCAAAATCAAAAGTGTGTTGCAAACACAATTCTGTCCATTCTTCAACAAATACCATTCCAGCAGTGAAGTATTAGGATGGCAACATAGTGTTGTTGGGTTGCCTTTCTTCAGTGGCATCTAGTTAGAACTGAAGGATGGATGATTAGGATGGCAACAAGAATTGACTGTGCTGGCTAAAAAACTTGAAGGTTCACAGGAATGGTTAAACATGATATAATTTCCAACATGAATCTTTTGGGAATAAAGAATTTACAGTTCATAAGTGTCATCAGTCCATCCTGAACAATCTGAAACAAATATGCAAAAAACATTCCCAAATATTGTGCAAATCTAGTAGAAACAAAATACTAATTGCGACAAAATCTGTTAATCTGTTAAATACAGTACTAGTCTGAAGGGGTTAAATATTATACAAAACAGAATGTTTAGCTTTATTAAATTTTTTCTTAAAGGTTTGGTTACAAAAAGTATATTTTGCATTTTATTTTTGAAAAAATTACTTTAAGAGCATATTGATTTGGAATTTTTTTTACAAATATACACATTTATAAGGAGAAGAAAATATACTGCTAGCTGCATAGAAGGAGGGTAGCCCAACATACATACACCCACACACACTCAGGTACCTTCTAATCGTATAAACATATGGTGATTTGGGCATGCGTGATTGGGCATGAGTGAGGCCCACTGCACTAGCCGGTGCAATGAACTTTAACCCCGTTTCTTCAAATCCCCTAACACACACACCAACTCCCAGCACACAAATTCTCATGGCATGCTAGCAATATAGTATACACAGCAGCAGTTTTTTTTCCAAACACTTTAAATTTTAGTTTACACTAAATTCTTTACATCGGGGTTCAAACATTTTAGATCCGTCATCCTGCATAGCATAAGAAAGGGCATCTGACTATTAAAGCCAGCTGTGCTGGATCTCAACTCTCCAGGGTAGTAGATCTCCAGCACCTGGACTGAGCAGCCCCGCTCTACATTCTTTATGCACAGTCTAATCACTGTGTGTTAAAATAAAGCCACTGAATCCAAACTCCCATAAACCCCTATCAGCAGTATGATTCAGCTACTGTGTTAAAAGAAAAAGTCACAAATAATTATAGTCGTTTGCATAACTGTATGAAAACAACTGTCAGATAAAAACAGTGAAAGGCTCAAACATTAACACGACCACTTTCTAACAAAACCTGATGGCAAATCTTTATTTCATTACACATATGAAAGCTGGTGCAACTTCATTTTCTGTTTTTACCAAATCCAAGCACCCCTACACTGCAACTCTCAGTAGTTTATGCTCCTTAGAAGCTATATGCACCCATTAATTAAAGAAATAAGCCCGGCATTTTTCAGTCTGCTTCAGTCAACTTTTTTATGTCATCTGTGCAGTGTTTGGTTGATTATCATGGATTATATGTATTACGCATCTCCCAGGTCTTTAAAAAAGAACAAAAAAATAGTTTTTTTTTTAGATTAATAATAAAGGCCACTGGGCAGTAGCTGAATTCTAGGTAAGAGTTGATAAAGCAAGTGCTTTATTTCAACTAAATTACATACTACATCCTTCAGTTAAGTTATAGTAATACCATAAAACTATCCGTCCATTTTCCAAAGCATTCATAATAATATAAAGATTGTAATTTACCAAGTTACATTTTGGTAGTTGGTATTTAAAAAATATATAAATATATTTATATATATAAGATCAATGGAGGAAATAAAGAGTAATTTAAAGAATGCATTTAAAATGCATTTAAAATACTGGTAATAAAAATTATGTAAATAAAAATCACAATTGGGTATTTTTCCCCAAATCCTTCAGCCCTATAATGGACAATTTATTACAGATGCAGCAGCTAAGGATTAGGGTGAAAATGCGGAGAAATTCTTTAGGCTATTTGACAGGTGACATGTTTTTTGTGGATGCTCTGTATTAGGTCTCATTCAGAAACAAATTGGGGCAGAAACACTTCGTACCAATTCTGTATTGAGAATGCAGAATAGGTGGATACATTTAAATTCATTTGCTTCTGTGACATCACAAAACAGGCTACTGCTACTACACTGGTTTGACTTTCCTTTATGTGATGCTAGATGTTTAGTGAGTGAATGTCTGTCTCTTCCAAGTTTCATTTCCAAGTTCCCACAGACAACATACTGTGTTCTGCTGCTGTTCCACACAGACACGGACACAGACACAGACACATATGCACACACACACACACATACACACAGCTGTGCTGAATGATTAGCCTGATCAACTACACAACAGCTGTGCAGCTGGCCATCCATACTTCCTTCACAACAACAGAGCCTAACAGTGAGTGTGTGTGTGTGTGTGTTTGTGTGTGGGTGTGTGTCTGTGTAAACTTTCCTTAATGTTAAGTGTCAGTAAATCAATAAAGATTAGCATTAGCTTTAAAAGTTTTCCAAACACAGAGGATTTACACATTTGACCCCATTAACTTTATACGCCCCTTTTAACTGTCCCCCATTCTTTAACACATAACTGAGAATTACTGTAATAAAGCACTAAGGCCAGAGGCAGAAACAGCAGGGGACCCCAGGTCTTGTCCTTTGAGGGATCCCAGCAAAAAACTTGACCAGAAGTAAATAAATAATACAATTAAACAGCAAATATTGCTAAAGGAATAATGGTCCATGTTAATATTAAAACACCATGAAGAACATTTCCTCTCCTTTTTGTCCTATGGGTGCTGGAATTGGACCCTTCTGTGAATAATGGAGGGACTCATGGGTGAGGGAGGTTTTTTCTAGGCTTTACATTGTGAATAAATCTGCTACAACTAATGAAAATAGCTATTAACCAAGTCAAACAGCATATGTGTTTTCTTTCAAGCCAGATTTTGAAATAACATTCCAAAGCTTTGTTCTGCTTGAATGACTCATGCATGGGTCACTGTGTAGCTTAACAAACAAAAACAATCCCCTGAAACTGGTCAAGTGCAGGGACAGGGCTGTCCAGGAAGCCTGGAGAACTATTCCTCAACAATAAATTAAAAATATAGAAGCGAGTCTGGCACTTTAGAAGCCAAATATGAAAGAATGAGGGGTGACTCAGGGTTTGCGCTGTACTGTAAAGAATTAGGTATGGGTAAGTTGTTTGCCAATTGCTTCCAAACTTATTGTATAAGAAGTGTATTATTCAATTTCCTAACCCTTTTCATATTTTACATCCATGACTTTACTGGTATAAATTTAAGCAGTGACTCAAAGGCCCGACAGCAGAGAAGATCAGATCAATATACACACAATAAACTCAGCCAAATGGTACTAACATTCAGAAAACTGCCATAAAAATCATCTCCACTAAGGGGTCGAAAAAGTGAAGTCAAGCCTACATGTTTTTCACCCCAAAACACAGTGAGAATGATGGGAAATATTCTCCAGTGATCATGGTTGAACAATTAAAGACTTGTGTGCATCCTGGGGGTTAACTCCTCTACAAAACTACGAAACTACAAAATGATGCTACCGCCATGCCAACAAACTTCATGCTGGCCTTGCTAGTAAACAGCCTTGGCTGTCTTTAAACCACAAACACCTGGAATGCGCTAAAACTTTGAGCAGTTCTATGATCAGATTAGACCATGTCTGTAACAAGCCTCTAAAAATAAAAACATATTCGAGTGTATTTTTCAAGTCTCAAATGCTTAGGTATTTAAGATGGGTATAATATAGTTAAAGTTAAAGGTTTCTTTACAATATGTGTAAAGCGTTTTCTCACTATGTGGCCCAAACCGAAGGCCTAGGACTAAGTGTCATGGTTCACCATGTAATTCAAAACTAATATCAGTGATACATGAGCTTGACGGCTTTGCTACACATTGTACTGCCATCAATGATTTGCTGCCTAATGATTTGAAAAACAGTGGCATTTGAAAAACACACACACGCACACGTACACACACACGCACACACACACACACACACACACACACACACACACACACACACACACGCGCACACACACACACACACACACACACAAAGACTTCTGACTTCTGTTCGCCAGGAAGGAAGAATCATAAACAGCATCACTCTCTCTTTCTCTCTCTCTCTCTCTCTCTCTCTCTCTGTTGTGTGAGTGTGTTATTGAGTTTTGTCCGTTGGCGCACTTTGCCCAGACACAGATATTTTAGCTGCAGTTTTTGTATCAGCCAGTCATCTGCCACTGAAACAGGAAGTTTACTTTTAACAAAGTCAGATGATTCAAACACACAAATCAAGGTAAGCACGTTCAAGGATTTCTCTCTCTCACACACACAGCCTCACAGAACACATTCTCATGTTGAGGTTATTTCAGGTAAATGAAATATCTGCCCTATTATTCCTTCACCCCCCCCATGCACACACACACACACACACACACACACACACTCACACACTCACACACTCTCTCTCCCTGTGACATGGACACATGCACACACACACACACGCACACACACACACACACACACACACACACACACACACACACCTTGAACGTGGACAAAGCTAGCCAAGACTTACATTACAATCAGGATACTCATCCCAACTGGAAGGAGTTGGTGTATCTAACCAAAACATCAATTATTCATCATAATTACACACATTCATGCCAAGCACATAAAAGTAAGTGCAAGACTTTTAGGAATTCTGGACACAAAGTGGTTTTGCTCTGTAGACACACTAAACAAAGCAATGTGCATGTCCTTGCTCTTGTACAGAAGTTCCCACAGACCTAATACTGTTTGTCATGTCACATCTGTGGCCTCTCAATAAGAGATAAGGATATATACTATACAGAATATTAAAATATTGCATGAGCATACCAGCAGAAATAGTCCAAAATTACTTTGATTTGAAACTGATTGCGTTAATGCACAATTGTTTCTTACTAAAGATTAGTAAGTGTAGAAAGTTTTATTCATGTAAGCTCCCTTTAGTATAACTGAATAATGACTTTAGAATCTTTTGTCATTTTAATACATGCAGTTTTTTATTCAATATTTTAATATAATGTATGATACAGAGTCCATATTTTCATATAATATAAGCTTACCACCAGAAGGGTTAAGATTTTTTATTGAATATTTAAAGAATATTTCAGATGTTTTATTCAACACTTCATTTTGCACAGACCAAGAAGTTATTAAATGATAAATAATATATAGCCAAAGTAGTCTGTAATTGATCTCCACAGTTCAAATTCATGGCATTCAAGGATTTGTTGACTAGTTACAATGGTGTCGTCCTTTTTGCTGCTATGTAAAACAAATTAAAACAGAAGGTTCTTTAAAGAACCTTTAAAGAGCATATGGTAATCTCAAATAACCATGCTGTCCTAAAAGCAGCATGTAAATTTTTGAAGAAAATTAGTGACCTTCACTGGTCACTAATGTGAAAATTCTCAGTAGAGGCAGAGTGGGTGTGCCTTTTGACCTTAATAGAAAAATTTTACAAACAGGTTCTGTGTGTGTGTGTGTGTGTGTGTGTGTGTGTGTGTGTGTGTGTGTGTGTGTATAGTTGAATCATGATGACAAGTACAAAGCAGTAGCAAGAACTGACAGCAGGCAAACGCTGTGACACTCGCCTTACCAGTAAGAATGGGTTTAATGAGAATCCCTGCCATGGATGTAATACATAATACATTTATTTCATCAGAACTAATAATTTCATAGTGTGAACCTCTATAGTTCAGTGTGTGTGTGTGTGTGTGTGTGTGTGTGTGTGTGTGTGTGTGCGTGTATGTGTGTGTGTGTTTGAGTGTGAGTATAATCCCCATAAGCCAGACAAGCAGAACATCTGGTGATGAGTTCATGTGTATTGATGAATATGATGATTTCAAAACTCTTCCAAAGAATACAGCCCCCCCAAACAAAAAAGAATCCCACATACTGAATCAATAAAATACCAAAGCTACAACTAGACAGAGTAAATCATCCAAAAATGGTGAGGAAAACAGTTAAAGCTGCTGTGTGCATTTGCAGTCAGGCAAAGCTTTGTCATGATTGTCTATATACAAACATCAGAACCACGGAACCAGTTTCTCACACACACATCCTTACATATACAAACATTCATACACACACATATACACACACCTCAGAGCTTTACTCGCACTGTGAGAGTTTGCCCTGCAGCTTTTCCTCCTTTAAAGAGCAGGCTAGTGAGCACTCAAATTTACAGTTTTCCCTTCAAACAGTTGATCAGCCAAAATGTAGGGATGTATGTATGGTTTCTAAGGATTTTTTCTTCAGTTCTGAACTGGAACTTTTGAAACTAATGTAACTAACAAATGAAGGATATTTATAGCCAGCATTTAGCATCTTATTGTCCACAAACTGCATTCATTGGTTAAAGTATATATGTTGTGACATGGTGTGACTTACATTAACATTGTCTTTAAAAAAAAAAAAAAGAAATTCCAGGAAAAACCTTTTTACCAAAAAAAAAAAAACAACCTTAATAAACATAAAAACTAAACATGCCAAATCATTGGGCAATACATTTAAATAATGAGCTATTTGGCTATTTCAGCTATTTTATTTCGCAATTGATATTCTTTCATAATTATCAATATCAGAATTTTTTGGCACTCCAACATTATCTTTCACAAGGGAATATTCTCTAATCATAAGCCTTCCATGATGATGAATTCAACCCCATTTTCCACATGTTGCCAGGTTTGTGGTTCCGCTGTTGAACTGGGCTAGTTTGAAAATGCAGTCATGGTGAATAAAATTTGTTTAGAAAATTTTATTTTGAGTGTCATGAAATTATTTTCATGGTATTTTAGGTTCACATTATTAAGTTTCATATGATCCTCCTTTCTTAAACATGCATATATTTTAGCAGTTGCATACTGGACGACCTGTGTCAGGTCCTTTTATGAATGTATATTTTCAAGAGGTAGGTCTGAGGGACTCAGGAAATGGGAAAACGGGAGTTAAAACTAAGCTACAGTAGTAGCTGCTACCTTAGAACCTGAATTTTTCTGCAGTGTTCATTTTCAAATTGTGTAATTTACACTGTTGTACAAAACCCAGATCTATTGGAGAATTCAACATAATTTGAGCTCAGTGTATATAGTCAATTGTTGTGCACAATATAACATGCTGTTCTGTGATTTGACATTTACGCACACTGCTTGTACTCATTCATGCAGGTACTCATTCATCTCCACAGCTAATATTGTATAATGGCCCATTTTCACTTCACTGCATGTTTTTGAATGATCAGACCAAATATCATATGTGGAATTAACCAAAATTAGACGAAAATTTATTGCGCACAATCACAAGGCGCTGATAAAAGGAATGGCAACTCGTGCACCCTACTGTGTGTGTTCCTGTTTTTGCTGGCCTTTCCTTCAGCTCCCACTCTTAAAATATGCAGTTGCTGCAGAAAATCATACTTTCAGCAGGTAAATGAGAATCAACAGGAAGAAAAAGGACAAAAAATATCCTCAGATCTGCTTCTCCAACCAAAATAGCACACACTCATTCACACAAACTGCCAACTCCAACTAAAACATCAACATGCTCTTCCTGAGTGTTCAGAGAAAAGTACTTTTCATGTTCTCCCAAAAAGAAACAGGTCTAATGTCCTTCTGAAAAACCTAGGCCTTTGATGTTCAAAAATGACCTGGCATGTGCGTGTGTGGTAAGAACTGCATGGATGGAGGTATTGTTTTGCTGGTCTGTTAAAATAATATTCGGGTAAAAAGAGGAGCCATGTTGAAGAGGCTTCAGGGATGAAACAAGCCAGAGCTGCTCTGTAATCTCCTCACTGCTTACTGAGCATGTTTGCAGCCACAAACACACACACACCATACAAAGACAGGGATAAATACAAACACACATACACAAACACTTAAAAACAATCATGCACACACAAAAATAGCTTGTGTGAGAGCCCCTGAAGCCTGTGAATTCAAAAGTCATTCATTGTCACTTTCCATGAAACATAAAGTATCATAACCATTTCTGACAGATGTGTGGGGAGGTTCAAATGAATTATTAACACACACACTGCTAATGAAATAAGGTTGTTTGTATCATGGCTGATTATTTTAGTAATTGAGTAACAGACTTTTACTGACTATGTGAAAGCGGAAATACTGAGACCACTACTGAAAATGTTAACTTGTAGTTTAGTATTTTGTTTATTAAGTTATATTAAGGTTAAATTTATTGAAATAGTTAGAAAAAAAAAACACTTTGAAATATTTCAGTTAATTCCTGAATTTCTTAGTGTTCCCCTTTTGCTTTAATGACAGCATGCACTCAAACTCCACCAGATGCCTCTGATAAAAAAAAAAATCAGAATCACCTGAGAGTGATTACCCTATAGTGAAAGATATGACATTTCTGCTCAAAGGCTTCAACATGTTCTGTGTCTATAGTTTGGTGCAATTTAAATAGTGGGTTAGGAATAAATCAGAATATTTCTACTTGATTAAACTTATCACAACTATTTTTAAAAAATATGACAAACAATTGTATATGAAATACTTTGTTGCAACACATGGACATAAAAGAGCTCTCTCTCTCTCTCTCTCTCTCTCTCTCTCTCTCTCTCCCTCTCCCTCCTCATTTTAGGCAGGAAGTGAGGGATCAGATATCGTTAAAGTCAACAGGAAAACAGGATATTAATGGGGAAGATTCCTGCAAGCTTTAAGAGCTAATACTCAGAATTCATCACTTTCACACACTTGCTGACCTCGTTCTACACTCTGTGTATACTCTGTGTGTGGATGTGTTACATTTAAAGTTTTCTTATCTTAAAATATCTTTGGCCTCGTTCAGCCAATGAAATTCAAATCAACAGCTAACTCCAGTATCAGACTGTCACTGTATTAATGATGTATTAGAGCTGAACAATATGGCAATCTTTATCTTTATTATGATAAAGTTTGTACTAGCATGCTTCTCAGAGTGTATCAAACAGAGCTTTTAATTACAAACAGTGTAAATAAAATTAAAATTTAAAAAGGTAATTAAAAAAATGTGTGTGAAACAGTGATGTGTACTCATTGAGAGAGAACTAATGACTTTTTTCTCTCCCTTCCACGTAGTGGTTATGTTTTTTGTCTTATCACAACCCCCTGCTGTTTACTTAGACACCTTCTTTATTGTTTATCCTTTTAGCTTGCTAATAGTTAAGTGGTTCATAAATTGCTAATTTCCTTTTCTTCTTAGGCCAGTAAACATTATTTACAGAGAATGACATTTCTGAACATGCTTTTTAATAGAAACCTGTGTTTAACAATGAAAATAACAAACCCTACACACCTTTCCACAACTGGAACACAAGAAACAAGGGACAAGGGACAATAGACTATCAGCTGAGTCTCCTAAATAAAGTCACCAATTTTTCTTTCTCTTCTCTGTCTCTCTCTCTCTCCCTCTTTCTCTCTCTCTCTTTCTCTTACACACACACACACACACACACACACACACACACACACACACACACATACACACACATACACACACACACACACTTATTAGTCTATGGTTAAGTGACCTACTTTTCTTTGAGTACAGCGTCTGAGAGACCGAAAGAGTGAACGAATGAGAAAGAGGGCAAGAATGAGAGAAACTGTGTATGTGTGTGCGTTTGTGTATGCATGTGTGTTCTGGGCTGGCAGCCGGGATACAGGCCATTGTTGAAAGATCTGTTTCACCCAGCTGTGGTACCCTAGTGCCTGTGTGTGTGCGTGCGTGCGTGCGTGTGTGTGCGTGCGTGTGTGTGTGTGTGTGTGTGTGTGTGTGTGTGTCTGTGTGTGTGTGTGTGTGTGTGTGTCTGTGTGTGTCTGTAAATTATTGGTGGGACAGTGTAGGTCTAATTAAAGTGCCATATCAATCTGCTGCTGCTCTTCTTACCTTTATTATTCTGTCTCTCTTTCCTCACTCTCATCCCTCACCCTCTTTCCTACTGTTTCTCTCTCTGTTTGTCGCTCTCTCCTCAACCCCCTTTCTGCCCTCTCTCTCTCTCTCCCTCCCCAGAATTTTTTAAGAGTAAAAGCAGGGCCCATGTGTTTATATTTCAAACCCCCCCAACCCTGTTTGAAGCAGAAAAGGGGGGTAAGAGGGAAAGAAAGAAATAGGCAAAAAGTGAGCAAAAGAGCAAATAAGGCAGCAGCAGAACTATAAGAGAAATATAGAAATAAAACAGATTAAAAAATTAAAGCAGGGGAAAAGAAAAATAGACATTTCTGCATCCTTAATGAAAAGCCCACACAAAAAGCATGTGGCATTGAGGGTTTGAAAACTGTAGGCGAGGGAGGAGCTAGGCTGGCAGTTGAAATAAATGAGAAAAATTTCTAGGACTAAAAGTGCCCAGACAAAAAAACAAAAAGGTCTTCTTGGCATGCGCTGTGGTGACCTAAGTTGCAAATTTTCAACTAAGAATTTCATTGTAGCTACTATAGATTGCTAAAGGTTGCACTGAGGGTGTATAGATGATCTGTAAATGCTTCTTTTAAAAGCTGAAATGAGAAATAGCATTCTACTATATCATCCAAATCAAAAGGCACAGTTAGAAATTCATTAAATTTGCCCCCAAACTTGCAGCCATTACCTTCCTTAGACATTGCTTTATGAAGAATTTGCATACAACGTAGTAGCTTCCATAACCAGGAAAAAAATGGAAAACAACTTCCATTTGACCTCCATTTAACTGTCTGCTCTTTACTATACTGCACAATTCACTGCGTGCTAATTGTTAAACCAATATAT
>CM029387.1:14349648-14377148 GCA_017165825.1 Hepsetus odoe
TTAACAGGGGGCAGACGCAGTTTGCTTTGTAAAATCAGAGAAAGCACTCAGCTCGTTTATTTGCTAATAATAGCCAAAGGGAAAGGGTAGAGGAAACGGGAGAAAAAGGTAAAGGAAATGCCAGAGAGTTCCTCCGGGACCCTTGCCAAACGGAGTTTTAACTGTTCAGTAGATCCCGGTCAATGTGTAAACGCTAACAAACACGCACGCACCCATACACGCACGAACACATAGAGACCGAGAGAGAGAGAGAGAGAGAGAGAGAGAGAGAGAGAGAGAGAAAATAAATCTTGATGTCACTGCTTTGATTTTACATACGGGTACTTTAATATATTGCGGCTATTACATTAACTGTTATCGTAGGACTCAAGTCAAATCAAGCCATTGTGACGTAATGCGTTTCGTTCACCTGAGACTACCGTGAACATTATAATCAATAAGATCAAAGCAGAGCTCGTTTTACAAAGGGCTTTGAGGAACCAGCATAACTAAAATAAACAGACCAAAGTGTAAGGGAAAGTAAATTCCAACTATTTGAACCTTGTTGCACTCACTGTCTTCCAAGTCTTCTCTGTCTTGCTCTAGTCTTTCAGAAGACTTTCTCCTTTTCTAATTTTGCACGTGAATCAGTTACATTTTTTTTTCTACGCACAAAACTTACCTCTGTAAAAAAGTTATCCATGGTCCTTGTTACTGCCAACTACCCAAGCCGACTTCATAAGAATCTTGCAGCCGGGCTACTTTAGTTGCGTTTCATGTAAAGCTCTCACTCCCATCACAGTGACTCGAGGTCTCTCTCAAACACACATGCACTCTGCGCGAGGAAACGTCTTTGTTTCAGGGGTTATAGATGTTGAAAACTGTTATGAGATCCGCAGCAGGTCGGAAGGGATAAAAGCCTGAGCTGTTTAATTCCGTGGTTGCGGCGATCCGAGGTTAGTACTGTGTGTGTGCCGGTGTAACACGCGTGGCGGTAAACGGCGAGCAGTCCGGCTGCTTTGAGCCAAAAGTTTACAGCGACTCCGCTGAGTCGGCTCTTCGCTGTGGCTCCGCCCAGGTAGTGTTTGAATGAAAAAAAAAAAAAACGCAGATGGAAGAACGGGACACTCGCGCGCTCCTCCTGCTGTTTCTGTCCGGGAGGAAAGCGTGAGGCAAAAGGAACGTCTCGTCGAACCTCTTTCTCTGGGGTGTTTTGGTGGATAACCCACAAATAGGGTAAATGTCAGTGACAGGTTTTAATTTTATAAATACATTGTTGTCTGACCTTAGAGTACATAAAAATAGCATCTTTATTTTAAAAAAAGTCGACAAACCTGACCATCATTAGGTCATGAGGTCTTGTCACTGGTTAATTGGTGGTAAAGCGAAATATGTGCTTCAACAGGCTATGTTCCAGATCATTTTTGTCGCCCTTTGTGCTCAGTGATAGTGTGTGCAGGTAACAAACAAAGACATTCCTAACTTCCCAAATTTTAGATTCTGATTGCTCAAGCCATTAAATTCTGATTGAGGTTACATGTCTTCAAGCCATAGGATTCCAAATACGGTGGCGGGGTGGTGGTGTTGTTCTACTGGTAGGGTACTTGCCTATGGATCTATGGCTCAAGAGGTCCAGGTTCGACTCCCACCTCTGGCACTACCACCACTGGGTCCCTGAGCAAGACTCTTAACCCTGAGTTGCTACAGGGGGACTGTCCCTGTAATTAGGGCATGGAAGTCGCTCTGGATAAGCAGGTCTGTTAAATGCCGTAAATGTAAATATGATCAAACCATGGGGCTCTAGTCAAGGTTAAATGTGCCTAAGCCACACAAGGTGGATAAAGATTCATGGTTAAATTAAAGTGTACTTTTTGTCACTGTGAAACACAGCACAGCACACAGTGAACCACAATCCATGTTACCTGTTTTTTTTTTTTCACTTCAATTTTTATATTTATATCAGCCAAAGCTATTGATTATGAACATTTTGGCTGCTGGAAATTCATATTGTCAGAACACATTACAGTAAAGTGATTTTTTGTCATTGTGAGCACACAGCACAGCATTCAGTGAAACAGTATTTCAGAACATATTACAGTTAAGTGATTATTTGTCATTGTGAGCACACACAGCATCCGGGGAAACACAAAGAAATGCATCCTCTGTAATTAACCCATACACATACTGTGCAGCAGTGGGCATTTCATTTGCAGAGCAGTGTTAGGGACAGTACCTTACTGAGTGGTACTTCAGGGTAACCTACTGGCCCTGGATTTTAACCCACAACCTTCCGATCCTGGGGCCTAGTCCCTAACAACTTGCCTGGATAAGTAGATTTTGCACTCGTTTGCATGTTAGAACTTGCTGTATATAATTAATTTATTTAATCTGTTAGCATTGAATGCCAAGTTAATACCTTACATTAGCATGAGTCTTTGGTGCTCTGATTTACATTTACATTTACGTTTACATTTGCAGCATTTAGCAGACGCTCTTATCCAGAGTGACTTACATTTCCTAATTACAGGGACAGTCCCCCTGGAGCAACTCAGGGTTAAGGATCTTGCTCAGAGACCCACTGGTGGTAGTGCTAGAGGTGGGATTCGAACCGGGGACCTCTTGACCCAAAGTTCCGTAGGCAAGTTTGGTAGGGCACGTGCAGAAAGCTATAAGTACATCATTTCACACCTGGCATCCAAATGCATTTTCACATCTACTAATTTCTTTTTGCAAAGGGCAAATGTGTTGATTTTAAATGGCAGGACAACAATGGTCTTGAAATGTGTAGTATGCAGGAAGTATAGAGAACAGGAAGAAACCCAGACAATACAGACTGGTTCTATTCCATGGCATGCTCCAGGCAAACCAAAGATTTCACTCACAATATATCTAAATGAAGGGGCAGTGGTGACTTAGTGGTTAGGGCGTTGGCCGCATGATTGGAGGATCGGGGGTTCAAACCCCTTGCCAATGGGTTGCCCTGAGGTACCCTTGAACAAGGTGCCGTCCCCGTCTCGCTCCTCCCTGCAATGGGTTGGCGACCTGTCCAGGGTGTGTCCCCTGTCCTTCGCCCTGTGTGCGCTGGGTTGGACTCCAGCACTCCCCTGCGACCCCGTTTGGGACTAGCAGCAGAAAATGACTGACTGACTATATCTAAATGAATGTGTATTTCTGCTTATGCAGAGGATAACAGTTGGGTCTTGCAGCCGACATGTTAACTGCAGATGTGAACAGAGCATTATAAATGTGTTTTCATCTCATAACCTCTTGTAATGCCAGTTTGAGTATGATTAGAGTAATAAGTCTGTGCTGTGTCTCTGAAAGTGAAGTGAAAGGTCAGTACTGCATTCCTTACTGTCATGAGCAGCAAGAACATGAAATTCTGCAGGTCCACACAGGTATGCATGGAGCTGTCAACTACACACAACTGCTATAATGGATTTCTGATGGACTATTATAAATGGAGTATAACACATCACTCTGTCAATGTCAAATTATGCAATAATATCAGGAGCCAGCAGTTTTACTCTGGAATGGAATGCTTTGAGTTTGATTAATTGACTAACACATAAAATAAGAAATTAAAAGGATATTAGAATTCTGCATAGCATTACAAAAATTAACGTTAATGGGGCTTTTACATTTTAAAGCTAAAACATGTTTGTAGCAAATAATTGTGATGGAAAAGGAACTTCACAATGCACTATGCTGTGGGCACTTATTCACAGATATCCGCATTGACAGGACTGCACTTATATAAATGCTTGCAATTCATAATGAAACTGTTCACTGAAAATGTAGCTGACTGGCCAAGACATCTTTGGTTTTGCTTCATTTGTTTAACTATAAAGCTGCAAGGCTGCTACCAAACATGTTTGACCAAAACCTCTCTTTTGCCCTTTTGAAGCCATTTCCCACTGTTCATTAAACCAGTACTGATTTGTCAGAGTGCATTAGTACTCATGAAGACATGTTTGTAGTCCAAATAATTGTTATTAGTTTAACACTTTCACAAGTTTTGAGGCTAACTAATGTCTCTCAATAGGCAGTTTTCAATTACCAAAATGTCTCTTTACCCTCTCAAACCATATCGTATCCAGCTCTTCATAAAGTGGACTTGTTTGTGAGGATAACCATGTCTGAGATCCGTCATGAAAACAGATTTTTCAATCAGCCATGAAAACTTATTTTAAAGCTGTTTCGTGAATACAGACACTTTTTTCTAAAAGGGCAAAGTTTAGCTATGTAGTGATGTTTTGTTCACTTTTATAGATCATTCTGTATCCAGAACCAGACTTATAAGTTTGTACTGCCTAAATGAAGAGCTGGATTTATTTGGATGAGTGGCTGAGAAAATTTTGGGGAATTATGGAAAATTGATTGACTATAGATTTTTAGATTTTGTTAGCAAATTTAGACCTTTTGTGGGGGACTGAATTATTGTGTAAACTATACCTTTAGATTAGATGGTTCAGCTGTGTTAGAGCGTTGAGCTGGACCTAAACTATGCAGGGTCTCAGGAGTAGAGTAGGTCAACTGCTGAATAAGTACTTCAACCACAGCTGTTACAAGTTTAACTGTTGCAGTGCCCCCGCAATTACTGTTACCAAACCCCTCCGCCTCACAGATATTACAGATCTGAGCTTAGATCTGAGCTCTAACACACAAGAACATGTTGGCAACTAATTTACTTTCATGAGAGCTGTGTTGTATTTCACCAACATGACTCACCAAGCATTAATAATGCAGTCATTAATGTGCTGATTGGGCTCAAAGTGCTGAGTGTGTAATTTATATTATAGTTATTATTAAAGTAGGAAGGAATATTCCAGAATAAAACTCTTTGATCAGTATCCGGTCTGATGTGCTGGCATATTAAAGAGGAATTCTTCTAATTTCATTTGTCTACAGAACAGAAACTTGGATATAAACAAAGTGTGATGCAGCATTCTCGTACACAATGGTGGTAAAATGGTAATAAAAGTTTTTACACTAAATAATTACAAAAAATATGCTTCACTGAAGATTTTATAAAGTTTAGCCTACTTTAGCTAAATGAATGGAGAGCAATTTGGAAGGGAATGCTGGAGGGGCATTAAACTGAAAAATACTTTTGCTCAAGAGCAATTCCTGAGGGGGCCACAAAGGATACTGCTATAAATAGGCTACTGTTGCAATTGTGTTGCATGAAATATTAAGATATTATTATTTCTATTACTACAGCAACACTCATTTAGTGATCAAAAGCTTATGAAGATGAAGCTTAATTAAACTGTTTAACTGAAGAAGCGGTTTTTACAGTTTTTAATGTAAATGTATAAAAAATATTATGAATTCTACATAGTTTGTCATGAGATGTTCTGTTACAGATGTAAATGTGTCTTTTGTTTTACTGAGAGCTGAAAGTAAAGACACATGACTGATCCACACCTTCCCATTGGGATTTCAGCCTTGCCTATATCACAAATGAAACTCTGGTCATTTTGGATAACAAATAAAAAAGTCTAAACTGTATTCATTTGGACCCAGGTTAACGTCAAAATGTCTTTGATTGATTTTCTTTGCAAATGGCTAAATTGTGTCATAATGTTGCAAGCATCTCCTTTATCAAACGAAGAACAAAAGAAGACTATAATAGAAAATGCAGTTCATCTTCTAATAAGATAATGAGGAGGTCTTCAAAAGATTAAATACATTTTTGATCCTTGCTTTCCAACACATTCAAAAATATATTTTTTAAATTTGTAATCAAGAGTTTAACATTTTACCTAGCCATATATAGCAATCTCATTTAGCATCTCTTTTAAAAGACAATATTCAGCATTTCTCAAAATGCAACAGCTTTTGATTGCTGTGAAATGTCATTCTAGTAAAGAAAACATCACCATGCACCATCCAGTGAGGAAACATATAGCAGTCATATCTTGTTTCATCTACTTATTCTTTTTCCACCAGTACTCAAGAAAAAATGCTTACCTAGCTCAAAGACTTTTCTTATCTTACACTTGATTGATCCTGATTTGCTATTTAACATCCTGATACATGGAAGTAAATGATGCAATTGGTTTTTCCTTTAAATGATTGTGAGGTCGCTTGGTAAGATGGGAATAACAATCAAGTTGAAACCTGTGAAACTGAGTTATGAAAAGCCCCCAATCAGCAAGTCTCAATCTGTCTGGTTGAGAAATTGTTTGGAGCAGTGACAGGATGACTGAATGGTACAGCTAAACTGAAAACTGTTCCTTGAACAGGCACAATAAATATTTGAGCTCTTACTGATTCTATTGTTTTTTTTTCCTGCTCATCACACCTGACTCATCAGTTGAATCAGCAATGAAAAACATTTTGTTACTCTGTGTAAGGCAGGACTTTCTCATGACTCCATGACTGTAAGGAAAGGAACAGGATCCCGTAAGAACAGACTGGAGAACCCATCTCAGCACTGATACCAAGGACTTACAGATCTTATCTCTATAAGCTGGCATCATTATAGGAACCAGACCTTGAGCAGCCAGAGTCTGGCCTTCTTCTCACATCCTGCTGTTATGACTACACAGGAAGCTGCACTGACCATGAACAATGATTGTCTAGCTTTGCATGGAAGTTATAAGTTTTAACGCAATTCTGAAAATGTTGGATTGGTTAAAGAAAAAAAAAAAACAAAGATTAAAATCTACTTATTTACTAACTTACTAACTTATTTACTAACTTTACTAACTTATTTAAACAAAATCAGAATTAAAATAAGGTACCACATTTTGCCTGACCGGCTTCATCTTTTTTTTAAAGATTGTTGGGTCAGAGCTAATATTTGAAATCAAGTTATTATAAAAATGTGAAGCAATTTTATTCAAGCATATAAAGACTCTTCACCTGCTCTTATAAGATCAAGGATGGGTGGTGGCTCACAGGTCTGTCAACAGATATGTCAGCAATTAATCCAGAACTCTGAAAAATATTCTTCAAAGACAAATCTATAAAAGTTTGTATGTAATACAATCATCTGTGCCCAACATAATTGAAATACTGACAAGATCCAGTTTAATCTTGGGGAAAGGGCAAGGCCGAAAACTTCTGAATGCTTGTTATCTTGAATGCCCCTGATGTCGCACTCAAACAGTCATTCCACTAAAATGGATATCATGGGCATAAGAATACTTTGGTAAACATTTGTCACTTAACATCATTCACCACTGTATCCACAGATCCAAGTTAAGAATTAACTGCAAGGCAGTCTTATGTCAACACTGTCTAGAAGCATCATGGATTATCTGGGTTCAGTCTCATCTGAGCGGGTTTTTTGTTCCAACAAGTCAAGATTTTAAATAGTTTTTGTACGAAAGTATTTTTATCTCCAAAAGCAAGTTTCTGTTATGATAGGGGATGGTGTCTGTGCCCATGGCATAGATAATCAGCACAACTGTGAAGGCTTTATGCAGAATGAGCTACACAAATTTTGGAACAAGCCAGATGTCATCTTTTATGGGGACATGCCTGCATTTTCCATTTGAACTATGGCAAACCATATTCTGCATGGCGATTTCTGACTTTGTAAGCAAAAAGCATAGATTTTTCTTTTATAAAGCTAAAACAACTAACAAATGGAGGTGTTGTTAGTAGATTTAGGGCTAGAACGAAGAAAAAGGTAGACACATGCATGCATGCACTCATACACAACTGGCTGCTGATGTGTCAGAGAACCTACTGAGGTCAATAGAACAATAGAGATCACATGTTATTTTATTTAAAAAATAATGAAGGTCTGCAACATTTGTGTTATTTTGCAAGGATCTGTCATTGTAAGGTAGCAGTGAAGTGTCACATTGCATCAAAAATGACATATTTTCTAATCTATTTCTTTCAGGTTGAACAGTGTCTTATCTAAATACTTTTTAATTTTGTATGAGACAGGCTTTAAACAAATTAAGCACAGTACTGATGGTTAAGATATTTATTTTAAGATTAAGATTTTTTCCACTCACATCTTTCAACATGTCTCCATGGAGGTCTCCATAGAGATTTAAATACAGACCTAAAATAATTGGACTCACTCTGCCCTCACTGAAAGACACCCTCAAATTGGACTGTCTCAGCAAATGAAGGATGCAGCTCACCCAGTCATCCCTTCTCCCTGCTGCCATCTGGAAGGCACTACAGGGCCTTAAAGACCTGTACTTCCAGAGGCATCACTCTATGTACTCTATGAATTTTGTGCATCAAAAATCATTTTAAAGTAAATCTGTGTTTATCTGCAGCTGTCACTTGTTAAAGCTTAATTAACATTATCATTTTTCTTACTGGTCAAGAACAAGCCTAACATTTTTGCATACAGTATTCCTCAGTCCAAAATCTTAGGAACTGTTTAAGACTGTTGATGAGACCACTTGACAAAACACTTTTAACCAAATCCAAATGTTTTTGAATCTGGTCAGAAACTCCACTGCCATCTCCCCTAAACATCACCATGCTTCCACCGGTATGTCATCAACAGACCAACAGCCTTTCCATTCTTTATCCTCTTCATTGCTGCCCTTATTTCCATCTTGCTTATTTTCTGCCCTTCTTCTCTCTCTCTCTCTCTCTCTTGCTCTCTCTCTCTCTCGCGCTCTCTCTCTCTCTCTCTCTCTCTCTCTCTTTCTCATTGTCTTCATCCATCATTTGAACATCCATGCATTGAAATACTTAAGCAAAATTAAATCTAAACTATATCTATCTACTCTAATGTCTGTATCTATCTAAAAAGATCTATCTCTCTAATATTCTAACACTGTGAGCTTCCACAGGCTTATAAAATACATTACACACAACATTATTTGATTAGATAATATTCATTCAAGGGGCAGTGGTGGCCTAGTGGTTAGGGCGTTGCCCACATGATCGGAGGATCGGAGGTTCGAACCCCTTCCCAGTGGGTTGCCCTGAGGTACCCTTGAGCAAGGTGCCGTCCCCGTCCCGCTCCTCCCTGCGATGGGCTGGCGACCTGTCCAGGGTGCGTCCCCCGTCCTCGCCCTGTGTGCGCTGGGTTGGATGCCAGCACTCCCCCGCGACCCCGTTTGGGACAAGCGGCAGAAATGGATGGATGGATGAAACTGTATCTATCTACTCTAATGTCTGTATCTATCTAAAAAGATCTATCTCTCTAATATTCTAACAGTGTAAGCTTCCACAGGCTTATAAAATACATTACACACAACATGATTTGATTAGATAATATTCATTCAACATTATTGTCAATTTGTACCTAAATATAGGAATGAGAATTAGTTCTACAATTTCTGAATGAACACTGGTCCTTGAGTACTCTCCTTAAAAATGTAGTTTCAGTCTGCATTGAACTTTCCTAATGTGTCTGAACCAGTCAGTTACATCGGAAGATGAGGCAGGTGCAGCAGACTGAGGTTGTAATTAGGGTCAGGGTTGGTGACAAATGCTTTAGATGTTTAAAATGCAACACTTTCCTTTTGTGTGTTACACTTCACATCACATATGACTTGTCAAACCACACAACAGTGCTACAAAAAAATACATTTATGGGCAGAGCATGGAGGGGTCAACCATTATTTTACCTCCTTTTGGCTACAGAGTGTTAGGAAAGTTTTTTCCTCTTTAGTGAACTTCTACTAAAACACACACACAGGCATACACGTACAAGTTAGATTCAAAGAGTGTTTCAACTCAGGAACAGGAACACAAACATTTCCTTTGGCCTCAGATGCCTGATAAAATGTAGTTCTTCCGTAGGAAGACAGGGAAAGAAAGAAAGAGAAAGGGGGGGAAGCAGGGACAGGAGACAGTTTATTTCTGCTGGGTGACACTTTGGTGAAGTTCATAGTCAGCAATTGCTATTGATGAAATAAAATGTCCAGCTTACTCCTCAGATGCTACTCCACTGCTCCCTTTTAAGGCAGTTTCACAAATCCAACAGTGAGATCAGAGGAAAGCCCCCAGGAAATACTCTTGCTGTTTACAGTAAAACTTGTTTACAGCTGGCTAATCACTAACTTAATTTGAGCTTTTAGTTCTCTAGTGCATATGTTCCCAACCTTGGTGCTGGAGCTCCACTTCCGCTGCAAACTTGATCAGCTAAGTAGTCACATTAGGTTTGTTGGGAGCAGGAAAAACACTGAGATGTGTGACAAAGATGTAGGCTTCGAGACCAGGGATGGAAACCAAGTGGTCAGGAGCGGTGACATGGAAACTCTGAATAGGTCTTGGTCTTTCTCGGGGCTGAGGCATTATGGCAGTTATTTTAGCAGCACATCTAGAGAAATATAAGATTCAATTTCTTGCTCAAGGACACAACAACATAAACTGAAAACTGTTACAAGTTGCAGCAAAAGCTATTGTAATTTGATGAATTATTTATCATTTGTATGTTATTAAAACAAGTGGAGAAATTATATTATTGGACATATGGTCTTGTTTTACAGACAACAAATCATGCTATTTTAACAATAACAATAACAATTTTTTCATCGCTCAGCAAACATGATAATGTCATTAATTTCATAATTTATTATGAGTTTGAGCAATTACATTTGAACAGCTTTTGAATACCAATGTACAGGTAAAAATACAATAAAATTCTTACTTCAGTGCCTTTTCACAACCTGTAACAGGCAGACATCTTTATAGTGTAACAGTGTGATATATACAGACTGTACAATATGAACTAGCTACAAAACAGTACAGTATTCAATTCAGTTCAAATCATTTTATTCTTGTATAGCGCCTTTAACAACTGAGTTGCCCCAAAGCACTTTACATAGATGGTAGACATAGGTTATAGTCATGGTCTAAAAACTGAAGGCTAGAAGTTAAAGTATATGGTACAGTTGTTGGTTCAGTGGCAATTACTGGGCTGTGGAAGTGTCACAGTGGATTATTGCATTGAAGTACATGTTGACTCAACATATGCTTAAAACATGCACTTATACAGTGTATACTGCTGGTAGTGTGAAGCAGTGTATCAACAGAAAGGCAGTGGATGACTGCAATACTCCTGCAAAAGTAAAGATACAGGGCATATAAGGGAAAAGGGCAAATCTGACAGTACATAGCACCAGAATCAAACCAGAATCAAAAGCTTATTAAGCAATCGTATTGCATTGGGGTAAACAAGGTAGATTTAATTGCACTCAGGGTTCTAGTGACAACACAAATGACTAGTGCAAGGCTCGGGGCAGTAGTGGCCTAGTGGTGAGGGACTAGGCCCCATGATTGGAAAGTTGTGGGTTTAAATCCCAGATCAGTAGGTCAACTTTGGGCAAGATTCTATCCCCATCACTGCTCCCTGGGCGGCAGATGTATGGCTGCTCTCTGCTTCACTGTGTGATGGGTAAAATGCAGAGAAAGATTTTTGTTGTGGTTCACTGTGGGTTTTAAATCATTGTAGTTACTTGTTTTTATGTCATTCTTTAATTTATGTTTGCTCTCAATTATTAAATTACATTTACAGTGTAAGGGAACTTTAACAAGATAAAAATTTTAACTACAGCACTTCTGCTTTATTTGAATAATTCAATTCAATTCAATTCAATTCAATTCAATTCAATTCAATTTATTCTTGTATAGCGCCTTTTACAACAAAGATGCTCCAAGGCACTTTACATTGATGGTCGATGATGGAACAGGTTACAGTAATAGATGTTTAAGATGTTTAAGCCGGACGACTACGGAGGAGAGGAACCAAAAACTCCACTATGTGGAGAAAAAAACCTCTGAGGGTCCAAGGTCAGCCGGCTACCCAACCCCCTTGGGTATACTAACAGTACAAAGTTAGTTAGGTTTTAAACTCCAGGATCAGTGAGGAGTCCCAAGTTGCTTCCAGGTACCAATGAGCCGCCAGGGTCCCTTGGCGCATCAGATGCATCACACAGACCAGATGGTAGCTCGGCATTGGACTCAGGTGATGACCACAACGGGCCCCCCCGGACATGTGGGGAGAGAAATGGAATGAGGGGGTCAGTAATGAGCAGGATCCAGTAGTGACAGACACAGAAATGAAAGAGTGCGATGGCATGTACAGCAGCACCAGCGACATTATTAGTGGTGCACTATGGTGATTGGTGCGGGTAAGCTAAACTAAAGTAGTAAGTCTTCAGCCGTGATTTAAAGACCGAGACTGAATCGGCATCCCGTACAGAAGCAGGCAAGCTGTTCCACAATCTAGGGGCCCTGTAACTGAAAGCTCGTGCTCCTATACATTTATTTATGCGAGGGACAATTAGGAGATCTTTATTCTGGGATCTAAGTGGGCGGTTAGGTGTATAGGTATTAAGCAGTTCGGTTAGGTATATTGGGGCAAGACCTTTAAGTGCCTTGTAGGTTAAGAGGAGGACCTTGAAGTCAGCCCTGTACCTAACAGGAAGCCAGTGAAGCGAGGAGAGTATGGGAGTTATGTGGTCGTACTTCCTGCTCCTGCTAACAATCCTAGCGGCTGTGTTCTGAATGCGCTGTAGGGTGCTTAATGTGCCCTGAGAGCTTCCAGAAAGTAGGGCATTACAGTAATCTAATCTACTGAATACAAATGCATGTACTACTTTCACCGTGTCTTCCATTGACAGAAAGCGCCGTAGTTTGGCAATGTTCCGAAGGTGCAGGAAGCATGTCTTCGCAACTGCATTAACATGGGGATTAAATGAAAGATTTGAATCGAAAATAACACCAAGGTTACGTGCCAGAGTACTAACTGAAAACTTCAACCCTGCATCCCGGATATGCGTAATGAAGTTGGCCCTGTCTACATCACTACTACAAAACAAGAGCAGCTCAGTTTTTTCGGGGTTTAGTGAGAGGAAGTTGTTATTCATCCAATCCCTAATATCACTGAGGCAGCTAATTAAAGTGCCGGTTGATGCTTTATCACATGATTTAAAAGATAAGTATAGCTGAGTGTCATCAGCGTAAGAGTGGTAACTAACATTATGCTTCCGTATAATAGTGCTTAGTGGGAGCATGTAGAGGGAGAAAAGCACTGGGCCCAACACCGACCCTTGTGGGACTCCATAGTTAACTAGTGACCTAGGTGAGGGGGTGCCATAATCATCCATTTGGATGAAGTAGTAACGGTTTGTGAGATAGGAGTTGAACCATTTAAGGGCTGTTCCGGTAATGCCGACAGTGGAGTGAAGCCTATTTACTAAAATGGAGTGATCTACCGTGTCGAACGCAGCACTAAGATCTAACAGAACAAGAACAGTAATGTTTCCTGCATCACTCGAGACCATTATATCATTCACCACTCTAGTTAGAGCAGTTTCTGTGCTATGGCCAAGCCGGAAACCTGATTGGAATTTATCTAAGAGGTTATGCGTGTCTAGATATGACTGCAGTTGTCTCGCAACTAGTTTTTCTAGAATCTTAGAGAGAAACGGGACATTAGAGATAGGTCTATAATTACTTGGTGAGCGAGGGTCCAAGTTAGGTTTTTTAAGCTGTGGTCTAACCACTGCTGTTTTAAACTGATTGGGGACTACACCTGAGGTCAAGGATGCGTTCATGATATCAAGTATAGGTGTTGATAGTATTCCTAAGGATTCCTTCAGGAGCTTGGTTGGAATGGGATCTAACCGACAGGTCGTGGAGTTTGCTTTGGCTATAACAGAAATTAGCTCTGAGTTATCGATGAGATTAAAATCACTAAAATATTGTGAGCACTGTTCAGCTAGTGGATTAATTTGAGGGCTAATAGGGCACATTTGGAGCCAAATGTTGTTAATTTTATCATTAAAAAACTTAAGAAACCTATCGTTAGTGCTCAGCTGTTAGCTGAGCGAGTGTCTGAAATAAATAGCGGGGGTTATGCTTGTTGTTTTCAATAAGCTTTGAATAGTACTCAGTGCGAGCACTATATAGAGCTTTCTTATATTGTTTTAGTTTAGCAGACCATAGAACCTGAGAGGCTTGGAGACCTGTTGTCTTCCATCTGCGTTCTAGCTTATGGCACTCCCGCTTAGCAGCCCGTGTGTGATCATTGAACCAGGGAGAGTGCCTGATAGTTCTAACCTTCTTTGTCTTAATTGGGGCTACCTGATCAAGGATCTGCCCAACTACTGTATTGTACATGTCGGTGATGTCATTAACAGTTTTGTTACAGGTGAAATCTATCTCTGTTACGGCCTCCATAAACTGAACACATTTAGCCCTGTTTAGGTGTCGTGTTGTACTAGTCCTTTCACTGAGGTACGGTGGAGACATATTAATCTCAAACGTGATTAAAGAATGGTCGGAAAAAAGTTTATTTAAGGAGTGGACCAGTACAGTATCAATGTCAAGTCCATACGAGATAATTAGATCTAACGTGTGTCCTTGTACATGGGTAGGTCTTGATATATGCTGGGTGCAACCAACAGAATCGAGGAGCGTTAGGAAGCTTTTGGCACCTGCATCTGTCTCTGTATCAACATGTATGTTAAAGTCACCTAGCATCACGAATCTAGTAAACCTAACAACCAAGTCAGAGAGCAGATTGCCAAATTCATTGATAAAGGCAGCATATGGTCCTGGAGGTCTGTAAATTAATAGGATATGGGCCGCTAAATCAGACCTAATGCTTAGCAGCATCACTTCGAATGTGTGGAAGCTCTCAGTAGTTTTTGAATCAACCTTAAATGATTCATCAAAAATTGCAGCAAGGCCTCCACCACGAATAACATTTTAATAAATATATATGTACTTCATTCAGATGCAGAAACTGTAAACTTTTACAACAGCCTACTTACTAATAATTGGAACATATTTATTGCCAAACTGTTCAAAAATAGATATTCCACCCCAAACATATACTCTGGTGACTAATTGTTGACAAGTTGTATTTCAACAGTGTGTGGCACACTGTCCACAGAAATACACAAACCTGATAAAATCATCACAGAGTGATGTGGGCTGCATTCATTGTCATTTTGTGTGTTCCATAATAACTCACTATTGCATGCGCCATTAAATTGAAGAAAAGATCCAAAGAGTAAATGATCAAAAATGTCATTTGAGCATTACTGCAACAAAATGTGACTACTGTCAGTGAAATTGTTAAAAATACACTTGTTCTTTAGTTGTGTTTCCTTATATTCCATCTTGGCATATCATGATTATGGGACCTCCTAAATCTCCCCCATTCCTCCCTAACCTCCCTGAAGTAATGCAAATATACAAAAATATATTTTTTTCTGGAAATCCTGGTGTCAGTTGGACCAGACAATATAATACAGACAAACTCTTATTGAATTCATTTGCAACGGGATAACGTTTCTTTTTTGATAACACAAGGTTGTTTACAACATTAAGCAAAATAAGCAAACATGCACTGGTTGATTTACTCTCGGTTCACTGGAAAATTATGACAGTTGGATTTTCTATAAAACTTCTCATTAAAGATTTCTACTGCACAGTAGAAATGCTTCTTATTCTGTCATTTTGAACTGTCAATTTTGGGTTTGACTTTTGTTGACCTTAATTAAGTACTTTGCAAAAACCTTTAAGGTCTTTAATGACACACTGTACTTCTTCTGTCATTACTGAGATGAATCATGTCTTGTTATGCAAATGCAGGTTGCACAACCCTCCAGTGTTTGAACCACCTGCTCCAAAAAGCTGTTCCCCAGTCCAGTGATGACTAGGCACAACAGCAGATTAGTACTGAAAGTGCAAGGCCATTTGCCAACAGTCCCACCACAGCCAAAATCAGATATCAGATCTTAGGATCTGAGTGAACAACTTACCCACTGTTCCATGTGTCTTGTGTTGTTGCATGAGGCACCTCGCTTCCTTGGCCTAGATTTAACATACCTGAATCAAATGTTATTAACAAACCTTTCATTAACTTAAAATGGTTGAATATGGTAAAATAAGGAAATAAAAATGCTGAAGGCCCTTTACTGATTAAAGCATCTAAATGCTAATCAATGATCAGTTCCTGTAAAATTACTTAGGATAAACTTTTGTTGTTTTAACCTGTGATATTTGAATTCATCTTTTGAAATGTCTCCATTTTATAATCTTGTTACCTCTTGTCATGTCTCTTACATCGTTTTTATATTGATATTTCAGTAGGATGCAATATGGATATACAACCACTGGATATACCAAGGGGTTGTCTTTGCCAAGTGCTGCTGTCATCAATTAAAATTGAAATTGGTCTTGGAAATGGGAACTTTTCTTGCCAAATGCATTAACACTAAAAAACACTTTTCATCTGAGGTTAATTTTAGTTATGGTTTTAGTTCATGTAGCCTTCACTCATGAAGCATAACTACATTGGAGAGTTTCTTATTACAGTAAATGAAGAATGTAAGAATATCCTCTCCAAATGTGACTTCTCTGTCTATGTGGAGCTTTGAGATTTCTTACATCTTACTGGGAGAGAGAGAGAGAGAGAGAGAGAGAGAGAGAGAGAGAGAGAGAGAGAGAGAGAAAGACTTAGTTTTTATTGCAAAAATATTTTGCCAATAATACTCCAAAGCTGTGTTTCACTGGCAATGGCTTGGTGATATAGATCCATCTACTGGCCATTTTGTGAATAACAGCAGAGGTTGTTACCACCTAGACCGTGAAACTGCTTCTTTTCCCTCAATATACAGCATTGTGATCAGCCATAACAATCTCTGACCAGTGAATTCAATGACATCTATATCTCATCATAATAACACATGTCAAGTGATATAAGCAATATTAGGCAGAATGAGACAGCTTATTCCTTGAAGTAAATATTCTGGAAGCAGGAAAAATGGTGTGCCCAAGGCTCATTGTTGTATATAGGGTGTGAACCTTTGAAAGTGACTATTTTTCATTGTGGAACACAGCACAGCGCACAGTGAATCACATCGAAATTCATTGACCCAAAACACACCATGCAGCAGAGTGCAGCTATATTCAGCGGCCAAGGAGGAGTGATGAGGACGGCACCTTACTCAAGGGTACCTCAGGGGAACCTGCTGGTCCGAGAATTGAACCTATGGCCACTGATCCCCAATCCTGGGGACAAGTCCTTAGCCACTAGCCCATCACTGGCCATACGTGATTGCTCTGATTCCACAGAAGGTTTAGCAAAAATGACTGAAAATGCTAAATGTGAATGCTAAAAAAAGAGAAAGTAACTGTTTCAGTGCTGGTTTAATAGAAAGGTGCCAGATTTCACAGTACTTCACAGCTTGCTGCAATGGGGTTGTGTAGCATCAGGCCAGTCATACTCCCTGTGCTGACACCCCGCCCATCGCAGAAAGTGCCTATATAACTTTCTAACTATGTTGCAGACCCCTTCTACATAGCAGTATTCCTTAATGGCGAAAGTTTCATGGCCTTGCATCACTACAAATCTGAGGAACATGACAAAGAGTTCAAGAGTTCAATCCAATTAAGCATCTCCAGAATGTGCTGAAAAAACCAGTCCGATCTACAAAGGACCCACCTTGCAGCTGACAGGACTTAAAGGCCTGCTGCCAGCATCTTTGTGCTGATACCACAAGATTCACAATTCTCAGTTTTCAGTTACAACAGTGAAATGTAACCTGATACACTTTGTGGACCATGTAAAATTGTACTCAATAAATGTACCGATTATCCAGAATATTAAAATTAAAAAATAGATTCATACACATTATGTATGCACAAAACGTGACATTTTCTTTTCTGAAATGTGCAAAAAGCAAGGTCTGTAAAAATAATATGCTTGGTACATCCACATTGTAACTATTAGACAGAATAAATGAGTGAGAAGTGAAATGGTTGGACATGTACAGAGGAGAGAAGTGGGCTATATCATGAGAAGGATGTTGAGGATGGTGCTATCAAGAGGCAAAAGGAGATGTGGAAGGCCAAATCAGGGGTTTATGGATGTGGTGAGAGAGGACAAAGCAATTGGAGTGAAAGAGAAAGATGCAGAAGACTGGAAGAAATGGAAACAGATGATTTGCTGTGGCAGCCCCTATATGGGTGCAGCTGAAAGAGAAAGAAGGAAGATGTATTCACAATGTAACACAGTGTATGCAATTTAGTGAATCAGTGTGTAGACAGTGTGCAATTATTATAAAAGTCATAAATTTTATGTAAGCATGTTATTAATTTTTTGTGTGCTGTTCTGACTGAGGAAGGCCTAAAGCCCTTGAAGAAAAAGGTCAACATAAAAATCTTTCTTTGTTTTGGCCTCCAACCTGATTTGAATAAACAGAAAACCTTGTTGTTTGGGTGTGAGAAGTCTTTTATGACTCTAGTTGCTCTGGGTTTGTGTAATTGTCCTGAAGGATTATTTTTCCAATCTAATTCCAAACCAGGATACCCAGTTCACAGCCAAAGTGCTGCACCACTGTGCTGCTATAGAAGATTCTGAGCATATGTGGATAAACCCTAAATTTTGTTAGCTGTTTGAGTTGAAAAGGGCACTTTCTGCCTTTGAGACCTGAGGCTGAGTGTCTATGTTGGATCATCTGTGATGTGCACTCTGAGGTATTTAACGCAGGATAACCTCTCTACTTGTGCTCAGAGAGAAGTGTAGGCCCTCAGCTGCTTCCTGATGAAGTCCATTATCAGCTCCTTGCTGACATTTAACTGAAGCCAGTTGACCTGGCAGCATGATGACAGTTTCTCCACCTCCTCTAGGCAGGCAGAGGACTAGTACTACTGTATTATCAGCACTATCAGCACTAGTACTACTGTATTATCAGCACTATCAGCACTAGTACTACTGTATTATCAGCACTATATTGCGTTAGGAGTATAGCTAAGCAGGTAGGGGTGTCGAGCTCTGTGTTAAGCACTATACTGTAGATGAATCATTCCTTATGACCTGGGGTCTACCTGTTAGGGAATCTAATATTCTGATTCTAGAGCTGCTGTCTCACATAGAAAAGGTCCTAGGTTCAATTACTAGGTGGGGTGGTCCAGGTCCTTTCTGTGTGGTGTTTACATGTTTTCCTCCTGACTGTATGGGGTATCCTCTAGGTTCTCCAGTTTCCTCTCATCATCAAAAGATACCTATTATAGAGAGGTGCCTGTCAAATGATTGAGGGTAAACTTACAGAGAATAAGAAGCCCAAATTCACAGGTGGCTAATGGCAGACAAGGGGAAAAATAGAATAGATAGCCATTATCAACTTTTAGTTCCAGTCATTTTAAGCTTGGGCATTTAAGGTTTTATGACACTGGCGATCCAACAAACTGAAAAAAGAATGTGGTTACAACACTACAAATCTGTACACCCACCTGCCATATTACGTGCCAAGGACAAACCAACTACCGTTAAAAGTGAGTACTACAAACACGAGAGCATTTAAAGCTAAGCTTATATCAAACAAATTGAATAAATATATGAAACATAACAAATAAATGCATCATTCAATCTATTTTTCTCCATTTACAGAGATATCATGTTGTACCGCAAATCAATGTATCCAGTATTGCAGGATCTCTGGATTATGATGTTATTGTTATCATGGCCAGTGTATTTTGACAGTATCATATGATGAGTTTCTCAGTGATTCACACCTCTATATATATTATAATTCCAGTCTTGTGCATAGGGTTATCGCAGTATCTCTAGTTTAAATAAATCATCCTAATTAAAATCTCAGACCACCTTCTCTTTGTTCTCCTCTAGTTTGTTCTGCTACCCCCCCACCCCCCTCGCCCCAGACAAGGGTCATTCGGTTCACTACTGCAGCACCATCGGTAACCAGCCAGGGGGCGGGAGGAGACTAGTTTAGTAGCAGTGAGGATGCGCGTGCACGCTCTCAGTCCCGTATATGGAGCGAGTGATGTGGGCGTGTGCACGCGTGCTGCCACCAGTTTAAACATTCAGAAGACAAATTTGTATTTATTAAAATAAAAATCTACCTAAAACTCAAATATATACACTTTGCCTGTGTCTTATTATGTCTAGATGTTTCTTTTCCTATTTCAGTCCACAGCAATAATGCCAGTGAGGGAAATTAAGAAGATTTTATTTATTTAGATAAATTGATATATTTCATGCTACTGTCCCACTAACGCACCCCCCATCCATCCACCCCCTGGGCCGAACCCCCCCCCCTTTACCCACCCACCCACCGAGAGTGTGCGCGCGCGAAACAAATGCAGCGCGAGCTTTAGACTGGACAGCTCGAATAAGCACCATCCGCACAAGGGAAAAGGCAGCGAGCAAGCGAGCAGATACTCGAGACAAGGGTCGTCCAGGGAAAGACCACCGCCGACGGTAAGATCCGTTAAGGGACTCCAATAATCCCTTTATTATAGTCATTATAGTTATAATTATAATAATTATTATTATTAGAGCAATGGACTCTTTTGGGCTTTTTATGTTATCTACAAACCTGCAAACTCATTTTACCCACTAAATGAACAGACTGACCTGCTAATTCAGTGGGAAAGTGGATTTATTGATCAGATGGGTCGCTTTGTAGCTGGAAATGCAGCGGAATTCAGGCTGAACGCGGAGAGGGGCGTGTACCGCTCCCACACGGTGCATTTTACTCGAACCCAGCGCACCATCCGCCATTCACTATCTTTTAGCCCCATTTTTTATAAACCAGCCCATCTGATCATTCATTTAATGCACTATATAGATGCCTTAAACGCTTTTTACCCGTTTTCAACACAGTACACCTGCTTAGGGACGCACCCTGTTAGAAAAAATCATTAACTGAGGATTTAAAGGGTTTCCTTAAAACAAAAGTGGCATAAATGTTTAAGCCGAACCACACCCCTTTTGTCTCAGAGTGGAGGTGTGACACATTTTGCAGAGGCACGTCTAACTGGCACACACACACTATTATAAACTGAATGGTATGTGAAACGGATGAAAAACAGCATTGCTTTACTCTGAGGATGTTCAGTATTTTAGTGTTTTATTCATGATAAAAGCAATGCATGAAAAATGCATAAAATGCGTTTGTTTCTTTTGCTTTTTTAAAAGCACGTTTTGCACTTTGGTCACCCAGAAGATTATCCGTTTCTGTTCGATCGCTCATTTTTGAGTCGAAAATCATCAGTAATTCCCCGCTCCTTTGTCTCTGCCGGGCGCATGCGCAGTGCGCGCAGGGTGTGGATGGAGAATTGATGGCTTTTTTTCTGTGTGCGCGCTTTTATTTATTTATTTATTTATTTATAATCTCAGCATTTCGGCGGCGAATACAAGGCCCTTCAGGATACGAAATTTACCTTTTTTAATTAATCAACTGGTTCGCGCGACAACCCCATAATTTGCGCGCGCTTGACTATTTTAGAGCGCGTGACAGCAGCCGCTGCAGACAATGAACCGAGTGACCAGACACCCCGACTTCACATAGACCTTCAGAGCATCAGCGGCCACCTAATGTAACATACAACCCCCTTTAAAAAGCAAAGCAGTCAACAGGACCAGAAAAACCTCACAGCCGGTGTATTTATCGAGTTCTAATGAGATGCGGTGCGTTGAGAAGGAGCGCGCTTTGAACAATGGGGCAGACGAGGCGCGCGCTCTTTGTGACTCGAATCCTTGCGGTTGGCAGTCTTTCATGAGTCATTGAAAATAAGTTGTTTTAAATAATAAGTGTTCAATAATAACTGCTTTTTAAAAAACAAATACTGGGGTCGCAGCAACAGTTGGACAATTTGAAATGGCGAATCAGACTGTCGGATCAACAGTTGGGAAGCAAAATGGCGAATTTCTCTTGAGGCTAGTACAGAAACAGATGCACATGGAGTGAATATGGATGTGATTTACCTAAAGATTCTTTTCTCTCATTCATTGAAGTATTTAATCTGAAGAGCTGTCTGTTATACTTTAATAATCCTGTTACGTAGGCCTGAGGCTGTTTGAAAGGAATGGTATGACTAAAGTTGCACATTCCTCAATTTACCCACGATGCAATCAGTCAGCCAGGTTTTTGGTTCTCAAGCACTGGTTTGCAGTAGTCAGCCAACTTATTTGAATACATCCACAAAACCTCATCCAGCTCTGCCTTAAGATGCTGCACTCATATGCATGTGATTTACCATTATATCAAATAGTGTGTAACCCAGGTGTTTCCACATCTGGCCCGAGGGCTGGCATCCAGCACAGTGGTGATGTTCCCTGCTCAAACACACCTGGTTCAACTCACCTGTTAATTGGCAGGGTTAATGAGGGTGATTAATGAGGGGAACTACTACTGTGCTGGACACTGGTGCTCCAGGATCTTGTATGTGCACCCAGTCTTTTTTGTCAATGTGAACCTAGTGTGGTCCAAAATGACTGCCTGTAGTTTCTGCACAGTAAATTACTTTGTGCCTTAAACTACATTCACATGTCTGCACCACCTTCATGAAGATATTGATCAAGATTGAGGAGGTGGAAAGACATTTTGAGGATCTACATATGAAAAAGATTTGGGTGACTGACCTCTAGTGTTAGCAATGTCAACTTTGGGACTCCAGATCTACTTCAAATTTGCTTTGGCTGATCGATTAGATAATGTCCACACACACACACACACACACACACACACACACACACACACACACACACATATATATATATATATATATATATATATATATATATAATTTATTTATTTTTTTTGCCCAACCTGTCTTCATATGGGCAAATTTGGAATTCCACTGGACTGAATTGAATGAACCCCACTGTAAAGAAAATATAATAGTAAGGCTTGTTTTTCCATACAAATGAAATTAACTATGGCAACATTAGTTTGTATTTATGTAACAATTTCACTTTACTGTGGATCATTTTTACTGGTCCATTCACCATAATTTGAAGAGCAAAATGCATTTTCAAATGATTTAATTTTGTAGGGTCTTGAAATGAGTGAGAATTTAACAATGGTTTTTCTCAGACCTTTACCCCTCTTCCACACTTTACACTGACCATCCTGTAAGCTGATGAACAACTGCTGAGACAGGTGTTTGCATGTTTGGGTGAACAAGATTGCAGTTGGAAGCCTGCGACTGGCTTTGTCTTGTAATGTTATGTCACTTGTGCTGAGAAATGAAAGCAAACTATAGCACACTGAATAAAGCAGCGGGTTTGCCTCCTGGTCACTTGCATGCTGGTCATTTATAATGCAGTAGGTCAGGGTTAAACACCGGTACAAATACTGCTTAGAGGCAATTCAGGCTACACATGACAGTGTGTAGTAATGAGTGAATCAGGACACAAGATATGGTGTGCAGTAAAGGGGGGTTGGGGGGTTACAGGAAACAACCATGCAGTAAAGGTAGAAAGGACATACTCCAGAGCTTCTCTCAGGAATCAGACTTGTTATTTACATTTACATTTACATTTGCATTTAGCAGATGCTCTTATCCAGAGCGACTTCCATGTACTAATTACAGGGACAGTCCCCCTGGAGCAACTCAGGGTTAAGGGCCTTGCTCACGGACCCAGTGGTGGTAGTGCTAGAGGTGGGATTTGAACCTCGGACCTCTTGAGCCATAGGTCCGTAGGCAAGTACCCTACCACTGACGAAGTTAAATATCGAATGCACTAAAACATGCTTTTACAATTTGCATTCACTCTTAAAATGAAAGGTTCCTAAATGGTTCTAAGAAAAATTATTAATTGGTATTCAACTCTACAGTTTCTAGGGAGGTTCTTTCACCTTTGAAAGGTCTCATATCATGTTTTTTCCAAAAATAAAAGTTTGATGTAGCATGTCAACAGCGTTGAAGTTACTAAACATACTTCAGTCCAAATGCTTCATTTGCTTAAAATAAGCTGCAAAAAAGGCCTTGTTACAAAAAAATCTTCTAAAAATAACTTAATAAACTTATCCATGAAGCTGTAAGGAGCCAGTCTGGATTCTTGACATTGAATGAGGTACAATGCAGGGTGGCCAACAGATATAATTTACATTTATCTGTCATAAAAGCACAGTAACAAAAGCCCGTTTAATTCTAGAACTAGAATCTAGTTGAAGTGTGGCCAATTTTATTCAGTATATGCCCTTGGTTTCTATGTAAGATAATGTATTTTCCTCTCAGGCCCATATTCTTGTCCAGGTCTATCTATTAATTAATATCTATTAATTGAAGTCTGTCATTTCGGTCCACTAGTACATCGCATGGTTGAATTTATGACAATAAATAAATACTTTGAAATAAAGAAGTAAATAAAAAAACAACATAATATGACAGGGAAAAAAAAGATATCGCTACACCAATCATTATCAATCTAATGTTCCCAGTTGCAAGAAAAAGAACTGCCAGACCAAATGGACCAAAGAGGGAGAACATTCTAGACAACAATTACAGTTACGTCGCACCAAACCAATGTCTGAGCTTGCAGTCAGACTGCTGAGTAGAAGAGAATGTGGCTTACAGCCTCCAATAAACTCACTCTACAGGAAAACTACTGCCTTACACAGTACAGTTCTCAGCGTTGCTTTCGGCCTGACTCTGCATGCTGGAAAATGGGCCGGTATGAGCTCAGTGAGGTATGAACCCGAGTTGATTCTGGGTTTTTTGGCAAATGTGATTATGCAATTCTAGCTGCCACAAAACCCCCTGAAACCCACTGAATGCCTCTAACTTAAGTGGAATACTAATTAGAGTCCATTCCCAGTGGAAACACAATCTGTCCATCAATATGAACATGCTTTAGGATTTCTGATACTTGAAATTTGGGTCACCTGTATGAGCATGTAACCAGTGCAATGAGGAAGCCTATAAAATATTTGGTACTATAGCGGTTCACATACACTACAGGCTTGAAAATGGAGGCTAGGGCTCCTCCAGGGGAGCTTTATGGCTGAATCTAAAATGGCTTCCTTTTCCATGTATAGTGCACTACATGGGGCATGATTCAAGACCATTTGCACCTATGCAATGGAGTACATGTCCATCATAGTGGCAGCTGGAGCTTGCAGAGCTTGGGAAACTCTTTTATTAACACAGGTTATGTGCTTTAGGTATCATTTCTATTGAGTTTTTTTGCTGGATTAGCCTGGGTTCAAACACTGACTGAGTGTCTGATTTATGGCAGTAGAGATTCAGTTAATCAGTGAAAAAGATGCGGGGATACATTAGTGGCTTAGAAAAGAGATTGTTATGAGCCACAGTGAGATAAAGAGAAAGAGAAAATAGAGCAAGAGAAGCAGGGGAGAGGATGAATGAGAGAGTACTGACAGGTAGAGACAGGCCGAAGGAGCAGAGCTTTGTGTGTGCGTTTGTTAATTTGAGATGAGCAGCTAAAAGGGACATTTAAGTCAAACATATCTGAAACACTTTCAGTCATGCAGTCTCCTCAGTAGACCTTCCAGAGATATGTGGGAGTGTGTGTGCGTGAATATATTTGTTATATATTAAACATTTAGGGTGGCTCTGGTCAAACAGCACATTTAGGTTATTTTATTTGTAAAAATATGTGTTATGCAGAGCAAAATGACTGTTCATTGATTGAAATGAACACTATGGCTAAAATATGATCTGTGTAAAAATTATGGCTCGATTAATTATTTTATATTTTGTTGTGATCCAAACATAAAATTAAACAAATTAATAGAAATTTTATAATAGAAATGCCATTTTTGCTGTGTTCTCTGTGTTCTCAGTGTGTACTTATTGTCCTTTAGTAAAGTAGAAAATAATAACCCAAAATGTATACTCATTTAACAAGATTTTAGGGTCATTTTTTTGTTCTGTTCAGCATGAAACACAATTTAAAAGCCAGCTGGTCTTTTCAGTCTGTGTAAAAAAATATAACAAGGTTTTGATTGGACAGCTACAATATTGCCTGTTGTGTGTCATCATGGAATTTTTCTCTTGGTTGCTATGACGATGGCACGGACAATAGGGATACTTGAGCCAGAATGGCAGCCGCCTTATGATTCCTACGGCAATAGCCAATGGGAGATCAGAGCCCCACTGACCCCACCTGTCCAAACTGGCCCACTCAGACATATGTATGTGAGCACTACCTTCCACTCACCTTATGATATGTGTGTGAGTGTGTCTGTACATATGTGAAATGAGCCCTCTATCTTAGTTCCGTTTGACTCAAAAGATTCCCTGTGGGTAAGTGACATGATGACTAGGGTTTGATATAGAAAATATAGCTATAGCACATATGTTGGTGTGTGTGTGGGTGGGTTTAAGTGAGTTTGTGTGCATGTGCATGTGTGTGTGTGTGTGTGTGTGTGTGTGTGTGTGAGAGAGAGAGAGAGAGAGAGAGAGAGAGAGAAACCTTTGTGAGAGACTTCTGAAATGCAAAATGCACAAACAAATGGTTATTTTAGAGTTTCCACACATCGTTTCCATATTCAAAACAGAAGCATCATCCTGCTATATGATAACATGTTGAATTCTGTTGAACAGTTATTGTTCTGTGTAAAAAAAATTTTACTGAGCCATTTTTCTCATGTTTTGTTATTTCATGATGTATATCAGTTTTATAACTACAAAAACTCTGACAAAGTTTCCAAGTCATATTTTATTGCAGGACCATTCAACCCTATCCTATGAAAATCTAGGGTTTGATTTGACTTTGTACTTGCAGATTTACCTTTATGGACTTACAGAATCCAGTTCTTCAGAAGCATCAAACCCCAATAGACAGTCTTGGTATAATGATACTAGAACTAGCCTCAGATTCCAAAAGATAGAGAATAGATAGGGTGGAGGCTTTAACTCAGAATCAGTGTCACTAAATCATTTGGTTGGTCATTTGAAAACTGGAAAATGGTACTTTTGTTTCAAAACCTTGTATGTCAAATTTTATCATTTTTTTCCAAGATTTTTATAGTAAATCTACCAAGCTTTGCCGCAGTACTCTGGTACCCCTGAAGACCCTGATTATCTAAATTATGTGTGTCAGCAGAAAGGTAAATCTGCTAAAGAAAGGTTAGAACTGAATGCTTCTTTAGGTATAAATTTGGGCATTGACCTAAAATACCATATATAAACTTGGATACCTCACTACTATAACCACATATTTAAACTATTTTATGTATTTTTGCAATGTATGTATTTGTGCAATGTATAACTCATCAACAAAACCATCATAGGAAAGCTCGACCCATGATCTTCATGATGATGATTTTCAAAGCTTCTTTAGAAACATTTTCTTTTTCTGGGAGGCATGATGCACTAGGAGTTACTCAAGGTTTCTGATTAGTGTAACCTTGTGATAATTGTCCTGGTGGAGAGCAATGGTGTTAAAGTAGTTCATATCAACTGCTATATACTGCGTTGTAGAAGGCCTTAGATATGTAATTATTTACATTTTATTGCATTTCATGGATACTTTTATTCAGCGCAACATTTATTTACTTCAACAGCATTGAAGTACCAAATGATCCCCCAAACTTGTACCACTTGTAGCAGTCAGGTTCATTTTTTAAAGGCAAGTCAGAGTGAACATTTCTCCACAGTGATGGTGATGGTGTATTCAACAATGATTTACAGCTTTCTTAAAATGATCACTGACTGCATGACCAGTTTTGTCCATGTGTGTTTAGGACGGCAGAAAATGAGTTTCAGACATAAATTATGCATTAGTTGCCACACCTATGGCAAGCAAACTTGAGTATATATTCAGATACAATCATGAAAGCTAC
>CM029387.1:14382148-14392372 GCA_017165825.1 Hepsetus odoe
CAGGTGCACCAGGTGATTTACCAGTAAAGGTTCATATACAGTTCAAAGAAAAGAATGTGAGGGAGGGGTAGCAAATTCTTCAGATGAACATTTCTACAGAAATATTACACACTTGAAGTGATAGTTTGCCCACAGAATGTTCTTCATATCCCATATGTAGTTTTATATATATTTAAATGTAGCTAACAGGTAATGTAAGCTCATAATCCACCATTTAGCATTGTGCTCACAGCGCACATATATTATCTCTATCGTCTTTGCTCTAATGTGGGAGGTTTTTTTGGGTCAAGCTTTTTCTGTGTCAGTTTTGGATGATTTTAATGCAGGTGTGCTGTAAATGCACTAATAAAGTGCATTTATGAAAACAAACCAACAAAAAAGCCACAGATAATAATAAATGTTATATTGCAAAATAAGCTTTGTTGAAAATAATAGCATTATACATTTTGTTTTTGAAAAAGCGTTTTCAGTTTTTATGCATTCGTGAATTGTGTTAAAATCTCTGAAATGCATTCTCAAGAAGTTGTTTTCTTCTGCACAGTAACCCAACATTGTGCAACTAACATAAAAAACCTGCACCCATTAAAAGAGTCTCCCATTCAGAAGGGGTGGTTTCCTGGGCAGTGGTTTTTTACCAGCAGCACTTGATTTGGATGCTGCAGGCATCCTCCTGATTGAAATTCGTTCTGATGCAGTCCTTTGCAATAGCACACTGCAGAGGCTGCCTCTGTGCTAAGGGTTAAAATACACACACACACGCACACACACACACAAGCTGGAGACTTTCACAGAATGGATTTTGAAGCAAATTTGTCAAATTAGTAGGACAGCGATTCCCACTGGGTCTTCCATCTTGGAATCTTCATTTTCCCCGCCGTCCACAAACAGGATATGTGTGTGTGTGTGAGTGTGTGTGAGTGTGTGTGTGGTCTTGCCAGACATTTTGATCAATAGTCATCTCCAGTGTAAGGTTTTATGCTGCTCTCTCAAATTTGGAGATTGATCTATTAAACACTGATGAATGTGTGTGTGTGTGTGTGTGTGTGTGTGTGTGTGTGTGTGTGTGTGTGTGTGTGTGATATGCTAAAATTGGCAGACTAGAGTTGCAGTACTGCGCTTGAGTTGCAGTATTGTGGACAAACCTCAGGGGAACAGGAGTGCTGACACAAAGACACACGCACTGCCGCTCCAGTTGTGGTGGAGTGTGAGGAATGTGCATGCGTGCTGAGTATGTGTTGCATATTTATGTTGGATTTGAATATCTACATAATCATAAGCACAGCAGAGAACTACTCTGGGGCAGATTTCGATCATTATTGTATCATCTTTATTTTATGGTCAGCTTCCTCAGAATCTGTTATAACAACATTCTATATCACACCTTCAACTTCCAGATTCAAGTTCATCAATAATTACAAGGAAAACGTACATTGATCGACCTCTATTATTGTGAATTTCGAGTCTTTAAAATTGCAACCTGAGTTCCATGTGCTGAGTTTAAGGTATCAGAAAACTCAGAAAAACAGTAATTGCACATCAAATTATGCAGATGTGTTTTCTCTGTTTCTCTGTTCTCTCAAGAATGACTGAATGAATAAAATTTGGGAGGGTGACCATGCATGAAGCTCATTCCAATCTAACTTCCATAACTAACATAAAAACTTTCTATTTTACTTTGATTCTCTATAAATAACCTCCTTTTTGTTTTGTTTACTGTGCAGAGTTTTGGTACCCCACACTCTCCCACTCTCCTCAAGCAGGAGCCCAGAGCTCTCTCTCCTCATGATTTATCTACACATTGTAGACGTAGTACAAACCTTCAGAGCAGAGTCTTTTTATAAGGGCTCCAGTCAGCTAACTAGATGGCAAATTAATTTATCCTCAGAAACAAATGCCAAATTAGTGGGAAAAAGCTTATTTAAACTGAAAAAAAGTGAAAGTGAAAACCCATGTCATTGCGAGGTCACAGCACAGCACACAGTGAACCACAACAAAATACCTCAGGGCAACTTACTGGTGAGGGAACTGAACCCACAATTTTCCAATGCAGAAGCAACTCCCTAACCACTAGGCCCCCGCTGCCCATTTGGTTCCTATTGATATGATCATTTAAAAGATTTCACAATTTCTAGATATCAGATTTGTGATATTGCTTGTGTCGTGTTGTCATATTTAGCTACAAGCAGAGATAGGAATTAATGTAACTTTACCTTATTACCCAACTTAAGTAGAGTTATACGGATCTGTAGTAGTTTATTTACTTTTTAACCTTGCCAGCATACATTGTTGCACAAATATCTGTACCTTATACTCATTTGTGTTTACTAGTATTTTTGTTTGTATTGTATTTGTATTTGTATTTGTATTGCACATCGTACATGTCAGACACCACAAGAAGTAAAGGCTATATCTAAAGAAACGCCATAGGGGATGTTAACGTTCTTTTTTTACTTTTATTGTGTTTAAAGTTTTGTTGTGTTCTTAATAGTTTTTTAATTACATTGATACTGCATGAAGTTTCAGTTTACTTTGAAGAGAAATGTCTGGTTGAAATGTCCTTCAGTTCAATTACTTTTATTAGCAAAAGAGGTTTAATCAGTACATCTTCTCCTACCAACAGAAATGGGCTGAAATAATTTCAAATGAATCTTTTTATATGAACCTACACTTAAACCTACAGTTGCAGAGCAACAGTGATGATGAACATGGGTTAAAGAGCACAGCTGTTTGTGTGTGATTGTACTCATATATTTCAGGGTGGTTTAGGTTAAAGGAACCAAATAGGTTAGATTTCTGTCCGTTGTTTATTTTCTGTGCTAAAGATAAAGCTGGCCTGTTTTGTATGCAGGCTAAGTGGTGAGCTGTTACATTGTGTAGGTGTGAGAATCTCAGGCTAAAAGGTGTGGTGTTATTTTAACTGCACTAGACTGAGGGGATGGCTGAACTGAAAGAGAAAGGTTGCGTTACATTGTGTGTGCGTAAATATCAGGCCCAGTGGTGTGTTAAAATTTTCCCCTAGACTCCAGACGTCTCTTCTGGCGTTTCCTCCCAGCATGCTTTGCCGCTTTTACAGGCCCGTCTATGATTGGGCCAAATTTTCTGCTCCACTTTCTCTCACCCCTGCACAGTGCTCTGTGTGTGTGTGTGTGTGTGTGTGTGTGTGTGCGTGCGTGTGTGTGTGCGGGCATGTGTATGTTTGTCTTAAGCACCTAAGTGTCCCGTGGAGTACACTGCTTATATAACACACACACACACACACACACACACACACACACACACACACACACACACACACACATATAACACACACACACACACAACCCACACATTCATTCACTCACTCACTCACTCACTCACTCACTCACTCTCTCTGTCTTTCTCTTCTTTGAAATAATTCCTGCTATAAGATGATATCTTTCCTCTATATTTGTTATCTGTTGTAAAGTGTACATATCATGCAAAAAGTAATGAATATATAGAACATTTCAGTTTTTGCATTTTAATATTGTCACCTATTCAGCAGCTTAACCCTGCCCATTCACCTTGAAGTTATAAGGATTGTTTTCACCCTGCTTCCTTTTTGAAGTAGGTATTTCACAAGGTGGCCAATCAGAACTGTTTATATAATATTGTTCTTAAAAATATTGCAACAGAAACAGCTAGTTTGATTCTAACAGAAGATGGAAAATGGTGAACTCCATCCATCCATCCATTATCTGCCGCTTGTCCCAAACGGGGTCGCGGGGGAGTGCTGGTGTCCAACCCAGCGCACACAGGGCGAGGACGGGGGACGCACCCTGGACAGGTCGCCAGCCCATCGCAGGGAGGAGCGGGACGGGGACGGCACCTTGCTCAAGGGTACCTCAGGGCAACCCATTGGGAAGGGGTTCGAACCCCCAATGCTCCGATCATGTGGCCGACGCCCTAAATGGTGAACTATTAACTGTAATTAAAACAAACAAAAAAAAAACATCATTAGTGGACCAGAGGGAAATAAAATACAAGAGAGGAATACTCCAGTCTATTTGTTATCTGTAGCCCATCAGTGATTGCCATGGACAATCATTTTGATGTTTTTTCCCAGTTTTGAGAATAGAAAACCTTTCAGCTGCCCCTTTATTGGGGCAGCGGTGGCCTAGTGGTTAGGGAGTTGGCAACAGGATCAGAAGATTGTGGGTTTCCAGTAGGTTTCCCTGAGGTACCCTTGAGCAAGGTACCGTCCCCGTCACTGCTCTGCAGGTGCTTTCATTGCTGCCCCCTGCTGCATGGTGTTTGTGTGCATGGGTTAAATGCAGAGGTCCAATTTCATTGTGGTTCACTGTGTGCTGTGCTGTGACCTCGCAATGACAAGAATAGTCACTTTCACTTAGCTGCTCACGTTGAGGGGTTGCCACGGCTGATCATTCATTTCCATTTCTTCTGGTCCTTTTTGACTTCCTCATTCAAACCGACCACCTGCATGTCTCCTCTCACCAAATCCATATGCCTTCTTTTTGGTCTTCAGTATATATACAGAATCTCTCTTGTCCAATGTCCAAACCAACGCGACCTTGCTTCTCTAACTTTATCTCCAAAGCTGTCTCTCTGATATACACATTTCTAATCCTGTCCATCCTTGTCACTCCCAATGAAAATCTTTAACTCTGCCACCTCAAGCTCCATCTCCTGTGTTTTCATCAGCACAACCATCTCTAACTTGTATAGCATAGCTGGTCTCACTACCGTCCTGTGAACCTTTCCTTTCACTCTTGTTGGGACCCGTAAAACCTATTACTCTGAAACACACTTATAATAGAGGCCAACAGGCAGCAGTTGAAGCACAATTTCCTACTGAAATTGCTTCCACTCAACAGTTTTCCTGTCCTTCCTTAAGTACAGGGGAAATTATTCAACCATATGGTGCAGATGGAGATGGTAAACTGCTATCTATCTTAAATGAGGGACTGAAGGATTTTAGTGAGACAATATAGATAGTTCTTAGCCTTTGTTTCTGGTCATATTAGTTTTGTTTCCCTTTTACTACACACACACACAAACAGGCATGTCCACATAACCCCCTCATACACACCCAGGGGGCAAGAGATGACAAAACAGACAAGACAAGCTTTCAGTCTTCCTCACATTTCTCTCTTCTCTCTGTCTGTCGCACTCTCTCTCTTTCTGTCTATCTCTGTTCGTCCTTCTCTGACTCACTGTCTGCTCCCCTCTTTCTGTCTCTGTGTGTCTCTCTCTTTCTCTCCTCTGAGTGTAATCTCTGGCTGTTTAGTGTGCTTGAATCCAGTACATGAATCAGCTGTGTTGGCTCAGCTGTTGCCACTAATGCCACTGAACAGTGTAAAGCTGGGACCACTTGTTGATTTATCAGTGAGTATTGTAATAGCCATGAAATTCACAAACAGAAGTGATGTTTGTTAACAATTGCGTATTACTTTTCTCAGACAAGAAAAAGATTGTAAAAATTCACATTTACACAAAAAAAATGTCTTGTGTTTGAACAACTTATCTTCTTGATTGTTTCACTTTGTGAAGGAACAATTATTTTAAACCAGTAGTGAGTTGTGGTCTTTACTTTTCAAGATATTAAGTCCAGTTTTTGAGAAAATAAGTTATATAAAATAAGAATTTCAAGAAGTTAGCCATAAGTGTAAATCTAACTTTTGCACAAAACCTAGAGGGGTTGCTGGGGGAAAAATGGGACACAATTATATTAATTAACGTCAGTATTCAGCCTTGAATTATCAGAAAAATGTTTCTGATAAATGTACATTTTTGTGGCTGAAAATGGCTCTAAAATTGACTTGTGAAAGGTTCCACATTGCATAAAACTAACTTTTCCTTGATTTGTTTAGACAACATTTACATAACATTTACGGCATTTAGCAGATGCTCTTATCCAGAGCAACTTACATGTCCTAATTACAGGGACAGTCCCCCTGGAGCAATTCAGGGTAAAAGGCCTTGCTCAGGGACCCAGTGGTAGTAGTGCTAGAGGTGGGATTCAAACCTGGGACCTCTTGAGCCTTTGCTCCATAGGCAAGTACCCTACAGCTAGACCACCCTGACAAGAGGTTGATGTGATACATAGATGTTCCATTACATACTCAGTCTATATGTATTAAACTGCACCAATTTGTTTAGAATTCACCTGTTTCAGTCAGAACAGAGGTCATCAACATTTAAAGGGACAGTAACAGTAAAACACTCTAATTCTAGGTAATACAGAGAGATTGGTAAATTTTCAGCAACCAAAACCTATGCATCTAGACATATGAGCTAAACATATGTTAATAACAGGCTTATACACCAGTCACAACCTAAAATGGTAGTCAAAGATATGATGCAACATGATATGCTGTCTTTGCTATATTCCTACAATGAGGTGAAAGCACAAAAATGCATGAAAAAAATGCCCCTTTTATTATGGGCGCTAAAAGGTTGCTGGTGTATAGTAATATTCACATTTAAACACCCAGTTAGGGCTTGTGATTTATTCAGATTGTTTATTTTCCTTTATCAATGTTTCATAAGTAGAATTTAGTTCCTGCAGGAAGGAAACAATTGGTACAAATGATGATATTTATCAATAACTAAGCCCTGGTTAATCATTAAAAATGACAAGAAGAAGGATTTTATGGTAGATCAGCTGCTTAACTTTGCTGTAAAAAATACGTCCCAACCTTCCTGCAAGCCTTTGCTCTGCCTTTCTGTAACTTGGTCTTACACAAGGACAAAATGGACTACACAGACATAGAAGACAAAACCCTTCAGGATTCAGGATGCTCATATATGGTCTGTAACAAGCACACTTCCCTAGTTTTTTCCCCATAGCAGAATAAATAGGCCCTTTTTAGTAAACCTCGGACCTGCAGTGCAATCTCAATGGTGCTCCATGTTAGAATCAAGTTAGTGCACTTCCACGACTGACGCTCTAGTGTCTAAGATAAGTGTGATGCCAACCAGTGGCAAAAGACAGTGTTGAAAAAAAAAATGGTACTTAATCCCTAAACAAAAGAGAATACTTCCCTCAAAGCCCTCTGATATCTGCAAAATAAAAGACACGCACACACACACACACACACACACACACACACACACACACACACACACACATGCACCAAGTATTGTATGGAAAAGCAACAGGGAAAAACCCAAAGGAAAACCAGTTAGAATATATTTTCTCTATTGGACCTTGGCAGATGTTGCAAAATAAGCTCTGTTCAGGCTTTTAGACAGTGGACTGAAGGCCTATTATGACAGATTAAACATCATGTTTCAATTGGCCAGTTTGACAGTCTGTAGTGCACTTTGAGAAGAACTGTGGGCAATAAATTCTCATGTTTCAAAACCCCAGAAGAGTCCATTTGTATGGTGGTGGCCAAAATTGTGAGACTGTAGAGAAGCAAAATAGGAGGATTTGCCGATTACTCAATACTAAATAGAATAAGCAGAAACCGTACCCAAAATAATTTGTAAGAAATCATTTTTGGGTTGGGCTGGACAGACTCACAAGAACTAATGAGCTGAATGATTATCACCTTCTGCTGTCTTACACCTTCTGCAAAAAGTTGCACTCGTTTACAACACAAAGATTACAGTTGGCAGCCAAAACATGTGTACGTCATGTTCCAATGTAAAAGGAAACAAATGTTAGTAGCAGAAGGTGCAAAAAGTCTATATTTGTAATCCAGAAAAAGAAAATCTAAAGACCCATTGCTGACAAACTAGCCCTGTCTATGTTAGAATGCTGAACAACCAATCTGAACTTTCTCCTGATGTCTGATCCTAGTGCTGATTAAACATGAACATACTTAGTTGGCTGCCTTGGCCAACAAGTGGTGCTAAATGTACTACTATGCCACTATCATTATGAAGCAAATTATACCCACACCATGTATAATTTCCATAGAAAAGCTTTTAGACACTCTGGAGCCACCACATATGAGCCAAAGGTCACCAAATGGTAAATGGCAGTTAAAGGGGTATAAAGTGCTCGGCATTCAGCTGTGGAGAAGTGGAACTAAGCTCTCTGGAGAGATGGAGCTCAATCTAATATCTTTGAGATGGGTTGCAATGGGGTTTGTCATCCAAACAGAACATCCAACATTAGTACATGACCTCACCAATGCACTTGTAGCTGAATACAATAAAATCTCCACAGCATATGAAACAAAAAGCCTTCCCAGAAGTGTAGAGGATGTTACAGCAGCACAGGGGGATGACCTCCCTAATAATATCCTTGAGTTCAAACAAAATAAAGAGCAAAATACTTTTAGAGATATTTGCATAAAAATGAGTAATATGATCATTGATGCAGCCAATCATTCTACTCTTATGCTCAGCACCCTCTGGATAATCAGTAAATTTAGAAGACCTGGAGTTACTGAACCAGGTGTGACAAATTTGGGTTGCATGGAAGTGAAGTCTACAAAGTAAAGGTTGGGAATCTGCCAGAAGGCATGGTGCAGTTCCTTTTTAGTTCAATATAAATATGACTGCATTTTGGCTGCTTATAACCTAAAATCTACATTGAAGTTCCTAAAGTCCAGCTAGACTATAGTCAAATTTCCTTGCATATCCCAGTGTTTACTACATTCATTTGCATTCATGGCTTTTAGCACATGCACTTATCCAGAGCGACTCCCATATTCTAATTACAGGGACAGTCTCCCCTGGAACAACTCAGGGTTAAGGGTCTTGCCCAGGAACCCAATGGTGGTAACTGGAGGTGGGATTTGAACCTTTGACCTTTTGGTCCACAGATCTGTAGGCAAGTATCCTACCACTAGATCCTTGCCTACCACCATGTTTACAGGATTTCCAACCACACATAAGTGTCAGTTTAACAAAAATGCTTAAACTACACTAAGTAAAATTCTATATATACACATATGCAGACATACCCTCCACCTCCCCTCACACACACCTACACACTGCAATGTCATGTTGGAATAGCAGAGTCCTGTCACGATTGGTGATGGTGGAGGCTGACTCTTTTGTTTTCTGTATGACACACATACACACACACTCACATGCACACACACAGCAGTGAGCAGCGAGCAAGTCTCCATTGTCATTGTGAGAGCGAGAGTTCTGTGAGAGTGTGCTCAGTTCAGTCACATATAAATTATGTATGATGACTGAATTCTTTCTGTGGAGCATGCATCATACACACACACGCACACACACNACAGCAGTGAGCAGCGAGCAAGTCTCCATTGTCATTGTGAGAGCGAGAGTTCTGTGAGAGTGTGCTCAGTTCAGTCACATATAAATTATGTATGATGACTGAATTCTTTCTGTGGAGCATGCATCATACACACACACGCACACACACGCACACACACACACACACACACACACACACACACACACACACACACACACAGGCACACTGTACTTTTGGGATTCATATCATTCATGTATGTAGTTTAGCCCCAAACACTAAGATCTCAGTTTACTCAAATACTTAACAATCTCAAGTATGAATACCAACAAACACACAGATGCATTTACTCCAAAGATGAAAAACTGTAGATTCTCACAAACCAAATAAACATCCAGAGTGCATACTTATTCAACAGTATTCCATATTCTCAACATGAATAAGTGAGATGAGTTACAACACTCACAGTGAGATGAGTTACAACAAATATCCTCTGTGTAATCCTTATCATCATTAAATCCTATTACATACATGAGTTTATTAGAGCATGCAGAGATACAATCAAGACATGTGATTGTAGACTAGTGTACTGTATGAAAAGAACTTCCACTTTTTATATCCTCATAACCTTTTTTTTTTTGCTTCAGTAATGTGGTCAATTAAGCATTCTTGTTGCAAATTTACTGGTGGGGTTGTAATGAGTATTACATTTTCATGTAAAACAGACAATGATCATTAGCAGCCAATAAGATCAGAGCTTATTTGTAAAAGTAAAAAAGTCATGTTAAAATGACTTTACATGGCATTTAAAAAAAATTCTTATTACATTAAAACATACCAACAAGTTGAGAGGACCTCAGGGCAAAAGTGGGCGGGAAAGAATACCTATTAAAACCTGTTTTCATTTAAACTGATCACAGCTGTCAGTCAGGATAATCCTATGCTCTTATTGGTCACCCTGCAGCTAACCATGCCCTGACAGGTAGAGGAAAATTGATTTTGTGTAACGGTTGGAGAAACACAATAACCTTATTGACACCACTGAGTCAGCTGTACAACAC
>CM029387.1:14392444-14402444 GCA_017165825.1 Hepsetus odoe
AGAGAGAGAGAGAGAGAGAGAGAGAGAGAGAGAGAGAGAGAGAGAGAGAGTGCAGCTACCTACAACCAGGCTTTATAATGTTGAACTGGTTTTAATTTTATATAGAAAACGTACTGAGAGCTCTTTGTAATGGTCAGTGTATACCCGAGTGTGTTTGGGTTTCTCTTTGTGAAAATGTCATGTGACTCTTTTGTTGCTGTGGTAACTGCTATTCTGAGTCTTGAGTCTTATCCAGGCCTGTCTTGTACAGGTTCCTCAACTAGTTAAAACTGATTTACTCAATGATCCCCTCTGAATGCTTTAGGTATCAGAGGCAGAATGAGAGATATCTGCAGCTTAGGTAGAGACAGAGCTGCAGTAAAGTGAGCAGGGAGTGATGGTTTAAGGGCAACTCAGTGTAAGGCTGGTCAACTAGACAACTTTTGATTGGAAGGATGTGGGTATGACTCCCAGACCAGTAGGTTGCCCTGAAGTATTCTGGAGCAAGGTACCATTGCCATCACTGTTCCTGCTGTACTAGTACAGTGTACTGGTACAGTGTGTGTATGTGTTAAATCCAGAGGATGTATTTTATTGTGGTTCAATCTGTACTGAAGTGTGTGTTCACAATTACAAATAGCCACTTTCACTATTGTTTTAACTTCTGGTGCTTTCATCTTCATTCAAATTAATATTATAACATATGGTATATTGTGAAAATGTCTCAAAGCACCATTTTCTAAAATTAAATAAATAAATAAATAAATAAAAACCTTCTTCTAGTCACTGGAATAGAGGAATCCCATAACCTCAAATCAAAGTCAATGAATAAGTGTCAGTGCAGATCTCAACTCTGATCACTCTTTTTATACTGGTTCACAGAAAGCCAGGGAGATGATATACAGTCTAACAATTTATTGGGGACATATTTTGCATCGAGCATTAATAATTTAACAGCTTAATTGGCTTCTACAAAGCTTTGGTTAAACTCTAAATGTACTTAATTTTCTTCCAACTGCCTCCATTATAGTAGAAGTGGAAGAATATTCGGTTCTACAAAAAAAAGATCTGTTTAATAGCCTAGTGCTAGTTTTAGACCCCTGACCTATTGTTTCACCGGTCAGCTCTAGTGTTAACTGTAGTGTTCACACTGTAGTTAGCCTTTGCTTGTCCCTGAAATCTAATTCAATATTCTTCAAGTATCCAGTCATCCCTATTAACAAGTCTAATTCTTATTCCTTTATTTCTGTATGTTTCAGAGGACCGAGGCATCATGGGAGGGAAACTCAGCAAGAAGAAGAAGGGATACAATGTGAACGACGACAAGGCAAAAGAAAAGGATGCCAAAGCAGAGGGAGCATCGGCGGAGGAGAGTGAAGCTCCAAAGGACAAGAAAGAGGATGCACCTGCTGGCACAGAAACTACCGAGACAGCCAACGACACGGCGGCGGCCACCAAAGATGCCACACCTGCTGCAGATAGCAATGCGACCACAGGCAAGGAAGAGGAGAAGAGCGCCGCCCCGGCGGCCAAAGAGGAGAAGTCGGCAGCTAATGCCACTGCAACATCCGACGCCAAGAGTGCCGACTCTGTCAAGGTGGAGCCTGCCAAGAGCCCAGAGGCCCCACCCACCAAGGCTGAGGAAAAAGCTGCCCCTGCTGCAGCCAATGAGAAAGAGTCAGCAAAAGAAAGCGCCACCACTCCGAAAGAGCCTGCCCCAGCCAAGGAGTCTGCCCCTGCCGCTGCTGCAGCAACGGAGAGCAAGGCAGATGCTGAGGCTAAAAAGACTGAGGCTCCGCCCACCAAGGAGCCCACCTCCGCGGAGCCTGTAGCCACGGAGACCAGCCCTGCCCCCAGTAAGGAGCAGACAGTTGCCGTGCAAGATTAACGGACAGAACCAAACAAAACAAAATAAAAAGAAAACATAAATAACAAAATGAGATCAGATAAAATTAGTGAAACTAGCCCTGCCCGTTATTAAATTGCAACCGTAATAATATTGATAATCATAATAATGATATTGACTTTGACAACAAGCATGACTCAAACATCTCAAAGATTTCGACTGATGATGATGGCTATTTTATGAGTAAGGCATAGAATGATGATTGAAATGAAGTTTAGATTGATGATAATGATAATGAAGGTGTTGATGATGATGATAATGATGAAGAACCTGGTGCTGCTGATTATTGTTGTCACAGTTATTATTGTTATTTAAACTTTGATACAAGTCTGAGTCCACCACCAGCCCCAAGATCTAACTCTTTTCACCTCTCTCTCTCTCTCTCTCTCTCTCTCTCTCTCTCTCTCTCTCTCTCTCTCTCTCTTTCTCTCTCTCTCTGTCTCTTTTTCTTGCTCTCTCTCTCTCTCTGTCACTATCTCTCTCACACACACTCTCTCTCCTTTCATCTCTCCCACTGATAGAGGGGTCAAATGAAAGAGTTAAAAGTGTCACACACAGTTCTCACCTCCCTATTCTTTTGAAATGAGTGTGAGTACAAGTGTGTGTATGTGTGTGTATGTTTGTATGTGTGTGTGTGTGTGTGTGTATGTGTGTGTATGGTGGTGTAGCATTCTGTTGGTTATCTTCTCTTTGCTGCTGTCTGGTTTGTGCTTGGTCATTTGCAGTGGTTGAAGTTGTATCTTTGCCTCTGTTCTCTAGTCTTTCCTGACTCATCATTGCCTCTCATATATCCCCAATATAGATGGAATAAAAATTAGAGTGTACAGCACAATGTAACACCCACACACACACACACACACACACACACACACACAAACACACACACACACAGAGTGAGAGAGTCTGTTGTACTGAAAGGTGAAGCATTAAAATGTGTGTGTGTGTATTTTTGCAGTGTTTAATCATTCATTGGTATGATGTGTGGAAACAGAGTTGTGTGTGTATGCATGCGTGCAAGTGTGTGTGTTTGCATGGAGACCTAGTCTGCCTTCTTAATGATAAACGAGTGGATGCCATGGTGTCCATACATGAGAGAGAAGGAGAGAGAGAAAGAGAGGATGAGAGAGATTAAGAGTGAACTACATACTTAAACATTTATGAAATGCATAACTCTGAGAGAGTGCATGTGTGTGAGTGTGTGTGTGTGTGTGTGTGTGTATGTGAGAGAGGAAAGAGCGAGTTTGTATGTGTGTGTGTGTGTGTATGTATGGGTGTGAGTGTTGTAACAGATTTCTTGCATGTCAGTTGTTGAGTGGCCCTGTAGTGTATTTTTTTGGTTGCCGTGGAAATAATGTTGTTACAGTTGATATTCTAATATTCTATTCCATTTTAACAAATGCACAGACACAGCCAACAGACTCCCTCTCTCTCTCTCTCACTCTTTCTCTCTCTCACTCTCTCACTCTCTCACTCTCTCTCTCTCTCTCCATCTCTCTCTCTCTCACGCTTGCTCTTTCTCTCTCTTTGAACATCCCTTGCAAAAACGAAACAGAACGTAAACTGGATGATTTGAGATTATATGTTCTTGTATAGATGGAGCAACAGTAATAAAATGTAAGAAACTGATTGAAATCCTGAGTGACCACCTTGTGTGTTTTTTCTGTTGCATGTAGATGCAGATGATTACAGATGATCAGGCTGGTGGTTAGTATACTGATGGTGCTGAAAGTTGAGTGCTGTCTTTTCGAACTTTGCAGCATGTTACAGTAAAACCTTTTTTGCCTTTTAATATTATGAATATTTAATTTACTTAATATAACAACCTTACAATATAAGTAAGATAAAACAATAATATATATCACAAAACCATTAGCAACATTGGGAAAACCTTAAGATTGCCCAAAATTAGGCAAGAAGGTCTCTACTGCTAATAACAGAAGAATCCATGGTAAAGAAAAATCCCGAAGAGACAGGTGTATCATTGTCAGAGAATATCATCTGACGAATTCATGACCAGACATTTAAAGGTTACATTGCACAAATCACAAAAAACAGGATTACTTAGCACTTAGATTACTACTTGAGACAAGTGTTATGGACAAACAAGACCAATATAAACCTGTATCCAAAGCATACCAGCTCATCTGTGGTGGGGTTTTAAGGCGTGGGGATGTTATTGCTGCCACAGCTGCTGGAACATTTATTGCATTCGTCAAATTGTGAGTTGTATAGAAACATCTAATGTGCCCAATTTTCAAAAGAAAAATGCCTCCAAACGGTGCTTCATCCTGCCACAAGCTAATGATCCTTAAACAACATTCAAAGCTAAAAAAATGTTAAGTTCAAGAATAGCCAAGCTAATGGGACCTCCTATTTTCTCCAACATTCCAAGCATGTCAGGATTGGAGATGCTAAATTGCTATGGTGCTAAATCCGAGGAGAGAGGTATGCGACTGTGGGTTTACCCAATGATGGATTGATGACCTGGGTGATTCTCCACCTTTCATCCTGTGAGTGTTAGTAGAGGCTCCTGCACCACAAGCTATAAACATTGGAATAAGCATGAACTGATAAATGATGAATGGATACTTTATCATACAAATACCCCATTATGTCTATTTGCTGAGTTAACATGATAGAAAAAAATAGAAATAAATTGTTCCATAAACGTTTATACATTTTCTTCTCCCCAAGTCTGTTAAATTCATTTCAGTAAATCTGCATTAACGTGCAGAAGTGCATTCTTTCTGGTGTATACTTCAAACAACAAAATATGTAATTTTACTGGGAAGTTCAAGCTTTTGTACATGGCGGTGAAGTGAGTTTGACATGGACAGGGAGAGACTACAAGTAAAGTCATTCTTTACTACATGACCTCAAAGAAGTCAACTATGAATCATTGCTGCTGGCCATTTTGTTCAATGACTCCTGAATGTTCCAGAATGAAAATTATACCACTGGTTTAAATGATGCCTGATTTAACCGATAGTCACCCAGTAGCCCTTCATTTTGCTATACTTACAAATATACAAATACAAATACAAATGTAATTGTCATTATATTGTTTATCTTCTCTCCTCACCTGAATTCTCTCCTCACCTGAACTCCAGATCAACTACATCAGACTGGATCATCTGCACGAGCTGCTGCCACTAAGATTAGCAAAACCTTCACCCACTCGAGCAGAGCCATCACTATTAGCTCACCGAACTCCAGCTACAGACACAAATGGACTCTTTTATTGTGACTCATGCTTACTGGAAGTCATCTTTTAATTGATTAATTATGAAATGCACTTTCTCTTTCTTTCCTTCTTTGTTTCTGGTGTCGACCAGAGGAGGATGAGTTCACCTTTTGGGTCTTGGTTCCTCCCAAGGTTTCTTCCTCCTGTATAGGGGAGTTTTTCCTTGCATCTATTGCCCTCGGCTTACCCAATTGGGGCTCGGACCCGGTTTCTGTAAAGCGGCTTTGTGACAACAACAGTTGTAAAAATCGCTGTATAAATAAAGTTGACTTGACTTGACTTGACTTGACTTGAAATTTATTTTCATTTCTACTTTCAACAGCTTCATGTTTGCACCTTGTCTGCAACAATAAGCACTGACAAAAATGTTCCAGAATTATAAAGTATGTTTTTTTCTTTAGTCTACTCTACATTTACTATGACAAATTCAGAACCATGATAATGTCTTCTTTTCCTCTTCAGTATTGAGTAAACGTGTCCTAGAATTTCTCTAGAGTGAAATAATTACTGCCAGTGACCTCGAAGTATTAAACCCCTTGGTATTAGGGAAGGTGCTAATTGGATTTGTCTATATGTGCAGACCTTTGTGCCAGAAAACATCATACAATTGATTCAGACATGAAAATATTAATCATCTATCACTTTCATGTTTTTTTTTTTTTACTTACGAATGCAGAAACACAACTAAACATACAGTGACATAAATAGAAGAACTAAAGGATCAACCTACACCAGTCTCTGATTGGGTAAGAGAAACAGGCGCTGTGCGGCAACACCTGATTGGCTGAGAGAAGTACAACACTTACTTTCTTGCCTAGCAACAGATTCAGCCACACACAACATAAATTCATCTGAGAATTCACACACACACACACACACACACACATACACACACACACACACACACACACACACACACACACACACACACACACACACACACAGCACACACATAATCCTATAAAAATAAATGCATACACAAAAGTAAAATATTGTATTATTTCTTATACTATTGACTTAAAATGCTTATAATAGTATCACAGTGTAATATCAGTTGGATCATACCTCTTGTTTTGTTTAACAAATACATACAGATGCACATTCACAGATTTATTTCTCCCTCTTTCTGCCTTTCTCTATACTTTGCCTCTAAAATTAGCAGTGCTGAGGCAGGATTGGTATAATTTACATTTCAGAGTCACTAAAGATGGCCGTACCAGAAAAAAAAAACGCAACCTCCCAACATACACACACACACACACACACTCACACACACACACACAGTCCCCCCACCCTTTTAGGTCAGCAGAGACCCTGGAGGGAAAATCAGTGCCTGTCATTGGTTGGCCACATCTCCATGGTAACACAGCTGTGTGTGCATGTTTTAGAAGCAGGTGTGTTTCCTCAGAGAGATCATAGTTATAACAAACTGCTGTTCACAATGTAGCCTTGTTTCTTCTCAACCCACACCTTGAGCAGGCCCCACCCCTGAGTCTGAACATTAATTAGTCTTAGACACTGGCAATTATTTTACAGATCACTTGTTTTAACAACCTTTAGCTTTCCACTGAAATAATGAGGTTAGTGCCATGTCATGAGTAGGGAGGGCAATAATAATAAGCTATTTAAAAATCTGACTGAAAAAGGGATAGTTCCAGTCTTATTTGCTGAGCCAGGTCATTCTCAATGTCCTCTTTTTTTTTTTTTTTTTTGCAAATGTCAAATGAATCCCTTATGAATATACACAGTTATTAAAAATTCTATTGCTTGGTGTAAATGTCCACCTGTTGAATTGAAAGTGAATTTTTGCCATGGTGAACACTATAGCCCATAGTGAACCACAATGAGATGCTTCTCTGCATTTAATTCGTCAAACCTTAGAGTAGCAGTGGGCAGCCATGCATCCAGCATCCAGGGAGCAGTGATGGGATGGTACCTTGCTCAAGGGTACCTCAAGGCAACCTACTAGTCTGGAACTCAAACCCATGGCCTTGTGATCATGGTGCCTAGTCTCGAACCAGAAGGTCACCACTGCCCCAGAAGCAATGGCCTGTACTGGGATGTTCACTGCGAAACACAATGTGATTAAAAAAGATATAATTGTTTAAAAAAAAAAATGAAAACACTTAAAAAAATGAAAAGTCCCTCCATTTGGGGCACCAATAAAGTGCTATAAATGACAGAAATAAACTAATATAAAAATACGGGAATGTTCCATAATTAGTGTTTGTAGCGATATTTTATTACATTGTTTTGACATGAACCTATTTCATTGCCAGTAAATGGTCTATTTATATTGCTTGTTCATTCTGTAAGAAGAATTATGTTTTGGAAAGTTTTGGAAAGTGACTGCTTGTCATTTTGAAACACAGCACAGCACATATTGAACCACAACAAAATCTTCTTTACATTTAACCCATACACAGTATGTAGCAGATGGCAACCATATCCAGCACCTGGGAGCAGTGATGGGGACAGTACTTTGCTCAAGAGTGCCGCAGGGTAACCTACTGGTCTGATTCCAATTCAGGAGCCTAGTCCTTAGCCACCAGGCCACCGCTGCCCCAGAAGCAATGGCCTGTACTGGGATATTCACTGTGAAACCCAATGTGATTAAAAAATAAATAAATAAACAAACTATTCTATAACAAATCATCATGCAAAGTCATCTTTGAGGGATTCTTTTTGATATATTATTGAGTAAGTTTATTAAACTATAACACTTATGATTAAAATATGGACATGGACATCTTGTTAAATTACAGCGACAGTGACAGTTTTATACAGTGACAATTTTACAATAGACATGTCTAATTTTCACAATTTAGGACGCTCCCATAAATTTTCTGAAATACAAGTTAATCTGCCGAATTTTTTTCCAGCAGTTTAAAAGACTATGATGACTGACCAGCCTTCACCCTCCTAGTTTTTGTGGTATTTTGTGATTGTGGGTCTTTTAGATAGAGGGTGAAACTGGACATGCCCAAGTTGAAGAGAAAGCTGTACAAATTCCCCCAAAGTTACTTTGCATATAAATTTTTTAAAAGGTTTTTTCTTATATCACACTGTGTTTCACAGTGGATATTATAATGTATAGCCTTATTTCTTTTTAAAAATGAGCAAGCAGCATATTTTTGCTCAGAAGTGTGTTATTCAAGATTTGATCATTTGAGTCATTTCAGAAAAGCTTTTGGATGGGGTTCGTTCTGAGGTTCATACTTATTTTTTTTTGTATACAGAGGCAGCATTTTCTTTTATTGTCCTGGGAGAGACATATTTTGCATACTGTTTTTGTCTCACTTTTAATGCACACTGCTGTTTAATATGCAGAGCACTGCAGATGTCCTAGGTTTACCCTACATCACGCTGAACATGATGGTCATAATCAGTAGAAAAAGATATAATGAGTCCTTTAAATCATGACAAAAAAAAACAAAAATCTTGTTTTTTGCAAACAATGCCATATTTGCTAGTTAGGTTAGATAAACATTTTGTATTGATATATTGATATGTTAGATTGCAAGCACAGCAGAGGTCTCATGTATGGCACTTTTGATAATTATAGCTTTGGCTTATTTCAGCTTGCAATTTATCTAGCTCAGAAACAACTTCAAACATTTTCTCATCAACAGTGTTAAGGTTTTCAGTTACAAAGGAGTCATGATTAATTGCCTGAGCAAGGCTGAAGACTCACTTCTTGCTTTTAGCTACAGACATGAGCATTGGTGGGATTTAGCACCATGCATACCTTTAAAATGAATGAATAAAGAGATGCAGTAACTACTAAAACAGCACTATTTAAACAATAATAAAGTAACCACATTCTTACTAGAACAAAGAAGCTGTGCCCTGCAGAAGCTGCCCTGAGACACAGCAGTTAAATCAATCTGAAGTACCAATTGAACTAATTGAAAACATTAACTTGGCTTTTTATGACCCCAAACCTTGAACAGAAATTGATTTACCAGATTAGGTTACCAGCATGGAGAACATAAACAATGTTTTTGTTGAGTCAAACCCAGAATGGATCAGTTCATACTGCAGTAAGAAGCACTACAAGGTAAATATTGCATTCCGTAATAAAAACCAATTTTTTTGAATGGGCCTCCAGACTTTTCAACAGCTAAGCCATCCCTAGACAAGCAGTATAGCATTTAGAAATCAGCATGTACTAAATTTCTCCTCTTTGTTGGTTCATAACTAGAGACATTGCATTTTTATAGGACAGTCATTTAACCATCACAAACATAACATCAACTCTCCATGCTATTCCTGAGCCTTTTCAGGATTAAAGGCTTTTAACTGATTTAAACATCTTTATCACCTGCATTTAACCCATACGCACATGTGCAGGAGTTGGCAGCCAAAACTAGCGCCTGGGAAGCAGTGATGGGATAGTATCTTTGCTCAAGGGTACCTCAGGGTAACCTAATGGTCTTGGATTCCAACCCATGACCTTCCAAGCCTCAAAAAGCAAAAAGAAATGAATGGAAAACAAGTATTGAAATTGTAAATTGCATTGTTATAGTAACTTTAAAATTCAAATCATGACGCTCACATTGGTACATTGTCAAAACTTTGCAGTAGACCTTTCCTCGGGAAGCTACAACTTGTTCCCATTTGAAAAGCTAAATTGTGAAATTGACTTTCCTTGGCATTGTAAAACGCAGCACAACACAACGAAACTCGACCTCTGCATACCATACACACACGTGCAGCTATAATTATGTATAATTTGTAGTTTTATTTATAAGTGAAATTTAACTGAGGGCAGCATGGAGCAGAGTGGGCAATGCTGTTGCCTCACAGCGCCTCACCTCCATTCCCAGATGGGACGGTCCTGATCCTTTCTGTGTGGAGTTGGCATGCTC